>PVKU01011511.1:0-42754 GCA_004027475.1 Anoura caudifer | reverse complement strand
TCTTTCTTTCTTTCTTTCTTTCTTTCTTTCTTTCTTTCTTTCTTTCTTTCTTTCTTTCTTTCTTTCTCTTCCCTTTATCAGGGATTTCTGGAGGGCATGCTATGGGAGGGCTGTCTTCTAGGCTCTGGAGGCCAGCAGAGAGATAAAGAGGACCTATCCTCCCAGGGGGCATGGTAAGCGCACAGTTGTGATGGCAGAGGCCCACACGCATACACAGTAGAGAAGCAGGGGCTGCTGCTTTATCTAAAGCCCAAGGGGCTGTCCCCCCAGGGAGACCCCAGGACAGAAAATGAGATACGGGATCATACTGGGAGGTGGTCCCAGAAAGCACAAGTGGTCTGTATTCCCCAACAGTGGACAGGAGAGCAGGGGAGTTCTCCCTCACCTCTGCCCTGGGGGTAATGAACTCCCACACTGTGGGGCTGCCCTGCCCTGGAGCCCAGGATAAAGCCATCTGGTGAGGGGGGGAAGCCCTGAGCATGTTCACACATACAACTCATGAACATATGTAACTCAACACCAAAAAAAAAACCCCAAACAACCTAATTTGCCCAATTAAGAATGGGCAAAGGACCTGAATAGACACTTCTCCAAAGAAGACATACAGATGGCCAATAGGCATATGAAAAAATGCTCAATATCACTAATCATCAGAGAAATGCAAATTAAAACCAGAATGAAATGTCACCTCACACCTGTCAGAATGGCCATTATCAATAAATTAACAAACAAATGCTGGAGAGGATGTGGAGAAAAGGAACCCTCATGCACTGTTGGTGGGAATGCAGACTGGTACAGCCACTATGGAAGAGTATGGCATTTCCTAAAAAAAAAAAAAAAAAAAAAATTAAAAATAGAATTGCCTTATGACCCAGCAATTCCACTTCTGGGAATATATCCAAAGAAACACAAAACACTGATCCAAAAGAATATATGCGCCCCTATGGTCTCTGTGGCATCACTTGTAATAGCCAAGATTTGGAAGTAGCCCAAGAGCCCATCAGTAGACGAGTGGACAAGAAAGCTGTGTTACATGTATACAACGGAATACTACTCAACCATGAAAAAGAAAATCTTACCTTTTGCATCAGCATGGATGGACCTGGAGATTATTATGTGAAATAAAGGAAATAAACCAGTCAGCAAAAGACAAGGATCATATGATTTCACATATCTGTGGAGTCTAATGACCAAAATAAAGTAACAAATAAAACAGACTTCTAGATGTAGAAAATAGACTTACAGTTGTTCAAGGGAAGGAGGGCTGGGGGGTGAATGAAAGGTGAAGGGATTAAGCAAAGAAAAACAACTCATAGACACAGACAACAGTACGGTGATTGCCAGAGGGAAAAGGGGGGAGTGGGGGAAGGAAGAAGAGGGTATGAGGGGATGAATGGTAAATGCCTTGGGGTCATGAACACATAATACAACATACAGATGATGTGTTATAGAATTGTACACCTGAAACCTATATAATTTTATTAACAAGTGTCACCTCACTAAATTCAACAAAATTTTTTAAAGGATGCATGTGGGAAATCATTAAAGGAATAATAAAAATCTAATGTGGAGGAAATAATAAGACATATTTGATTAGTCGGAAATTGGCAGAGAAGGATAAAAATGGAACAGAGGAGACTACTGCAAAACGAACTGTCATGTGGTGAATTTAAACAGCATCGTATACAATAAAACAATGCAATCATTATTTCATCACATCATCAAATTATATAATGTTTTAATTAATTAAAAGGCAAAGGCTGTCAGGCTGCATTACAAAAATAAAACAAAACATACTTCATTTCTTCAGATGATGCATAAATGTCAGTACATAAACACATAAGGGGGGGAGAAGATATGCCATGCAGACAGACAGAAATCAGTAGAAATATTTTAGAGCTGAAAAACATGGCAAACAAAAGTGACCTGGTTGACATGCAGAGAACCCTGAATCTAATAGACGACCGCGGTGTACACTTTTTCTTCAAGTGCAGAAGGCTCATAAACCCAAACCAATGACATGCTGGGCCAGCAAAAGGCCTCAGCTAATTGTTGAGGGTTGAGAACACAGGGAGAACAGTCTACAACCACAACAAAATCAATAACAACAAGATACATGGTGAATTGAAAGCAACAAATACCCAAACAAGATAAACAAAACAAACAAACAAAAACTCATAGACACTGAACACAGTATGGTGGTTACCAGGGGAAGGGAGCTTGGGGGGTAGTAAAGAGTAAAAAGGGTCAAATATATGATGATGGAATGAGATTTGACTTTAGGTGATAAACACAATGTGATATTCAGATGGCGTATCACAGAATTGTACACTTGAAATCTATATAATTTTATTAACCAATGTCACATCAATAAATTTAATTTAAATAGAGAAAAAGTACATGGAAAAATCCTAAGTGTTTGAATATAAAGTGATACACATCTAAAAAAATCCAACAGTCAAAGAGGTTCTAATGGAAATTAAGAAATACTTTGAACTGGAGGAGGATGAAAACATAAGGAATAACCACTTGTGTGATGTACTGACGAGAAGAAGAGCTGTACTGAGAAGAACGTGTGCAGCCTTCCCTGCATACGTCAGGACAAGCGCTGGAAATTAAAGAACTAGAATGTTTGTCAGGAACTTGGAAAGAGAACACAAAATTACACTATTACAGTCAATAAATTAGAAGAGAAAAAACAATTATGATAACATCAGTAATTAATGGAATAGAAAATGTTACACAAGAAAAAATAGCCGCCAAATGTTGTTTGCTTAAAAGAGCATAGTTAAAAACAAAATGATAAACTCCTAGAAAGTTCCATCCAGGGGGAAAGGAGGCACAAATTAACCATATCAAAGATGAGAACAGAACCGTCACTAAAGATCTCACAGATGTTAAATCACAAAAAAAGTATGCCCAACAATTTATGCCAATAATCTCAACAGTTTAGATAAATTAAACAAATTCTGAAAAACACAAGTTGGCAAAACTGATGCACATATGAACAGTCCTGTTAAAAACGTGGACACAATTATGCTCTCAAAATTAGCAAATCACAGTCAACAGAATGTAAACTGCAAAACAGCTAATTGAGGTACAATGCAGACATGCAAGAATGGCAAAATACTAAAAATAAATCAATATATGTCACAAATAACCAAATAAAATAAAAATAATCCTCTCAACAGATGCTGGTAAAAAGCTCTTAAACATTCTACTTGCATTCGTTACAACTCTAAGAAATGAAAGAAAAGCAAGTAAATTCCTTTATATAATGAACAGTTTCTATAAACATCATGTGGAATTCTGAAATGTTGAGAGATTTCACACGAAGGGCCATGAATACCAATCTTTACCACTTACATTAAACATTTTACTAGAGGCTCCTTCCAGTGCAACGATACAAGTAAAAGAAACAGAAAGAAAATGAAAGGAGGAAATAATAATATCTTTATTTATTGACAACACATATAAAATGTAAAGGAATAGGCCCTGGCTGGCATAGCTCAGTGGGTTGAGTGCGGGCTGCAAACTAAAGGGTCACCAGTTTGATTCCCAGTCAGGGCACATACCTAGGTTGCGGACCAGGTCCCTAGTAAGGGCCACGTGAGAGGCAACCACACATTGATATTTCTCTCCCTCTCTTCCTGCTTCCCATCCCCTCTCTAAAAATAAATAAATAAAATCTTTTTTTTTAAGAAATGTCATGGAGGAAAACAAATATTAAAAAAAATATTTTCAATAAAATATAAAGGAATCTGCAAACAACTATTAACTGATACGTGATTTCAGCAAGACCATGACTTCTCAGCCAGGAACAAGGTCCATCCATCGGTCAGCCTAGCTCTGCCGATAGTCACCCCTCACCCTCCTGACAACAACACAGGTTCAGCTAACAAGTCCAATGGCCCAGATGGCCCAGGACCTGCCATGTCTGGCCCACCCATTGGGGTGCTGTGGGGAGTCAGGGAGGGGATGGCTCCTCAAGGAGTCCTGTGGCTTCCCCCTGAGGACCCAATTTTCTTTCAGGCACTTGCTTTTCTTATTTTTCATGCATTTGTCAAAGCACTGCCGAGGCATGCCTCACCACGACAAGCATGACAAAAGCAGTTTTGAGCCCACGTTCCACTCTCCCCCGCCCCCCGAATGGCATTCGCTGAGGAACCAGGGTTCCACAGCCCGCGCATCAAATGTCTGCTTTGTTTTCATGGGCACTGCCTTTTAAAACAGGAGCAAGGCAAAAACGTTCTGGTTTATTTGATATGTTTTCTTTTCCTTTTGACTTTGGTACAAATCGTTTCTTATTACTGCAATCGATATTTAATAAACACTATGGTCCAAGGGAAATACCAGGCTGCTCACCGTGAGAGCTGAAGAGGCGTGAGGCAAAGGGGGAGCCGGGCAGGAAAAGCATGCCAGAGCGTAGTCTGTAAAAACAGTGGAGCCGGGAATGTTGTAGAATAAAGGATCCGATTGTGCCTTATTTATTTCTCTTATACTGTCTTGGCTGGTGAGTCTCGTTAAATGCTTTTCTGGAAAACAATGCATTCTTCTTTCCACAGGCACTGGGGACATCCCCATGGCTCGTGAGGGGCCCTTGGAGGAGCCCAGTGCCGAGCCCGTTGGGGCAACATGGGGCTGACGTCCTGCACAGGGTGAGGTGGACCCACAGGGCAGCCTGTTCGGGACCCTGGCACCTTTGCTCACGGTCCGCAGGGGCTGGAGTGGAGGAAGCGGTGCTGGTCTTTGCTCCCGGAGAGTGTGGCTTTGGCGCAGGGAAGGCAAGGCAGTGAGACAGAGCAGCTGCTCGGGAGGAAGACACCACTGCAAATACGTGGGGCGGGGTGGTCTTTTCAGCAGCTGAACTGAATATCTGCGTAGGGGGGAGGAATGAGCCATGACCCATAGTTCACATCAAACACAGAAATAAGCTTAAAATGGATCATAGACCTTATGGGAATGTGAAAAGCATAAAAGTTCTGAAAGGAAACAGGAAAATATGCTCATGACCCAGGGGCAGATTTCTCAGACAGAGAAAGCACTAATCCTAAAAGAAAAAAACTGGGATAAATGGGACTTTATTACAGTTAAGAATGCCTGTTCATCTGAAAGCTCCATTGGAGGCAGGAGCCCAGCCCAGTCTGGGGAGATGTCAGAACTGACAGGAGACATCCAGAGCCTGGACCAAGGAGACTTAAAAGTGATCAAGGGTTGACCTAGCACATCCTAAGGGAGGACTTCTAAGTGACCATTAAGTGTGTGGGAAGGTGCTCAATAATGCTAATAATCAGAGAAACATAAACTAAAACCTCAACAAGCCAATGCTGCAGATGCCAGACAGCTGGTGTGCACAGGGCTGAGGAGGCCAGGAGTGGGGCGAGTGCCAGGAACAGGGGCCAAGGACTGAGGGCCAAGGACAGAGGCAGTGGGGGGACCGAGGGCCAAGGACCGGGCGGGGGCTGGGGAGAGGGTCAAACACAGTGACGTCAAGGATGGGGTAATCTGCTGGACACATCTGCCAAAGCTGGACACGTGCCAATCCCTGGGTCCATGATCACCCAAGAATGGCACCCAGAGTACATGTGCGAGAGGCCAACAGGCCAACATGCACGTCCCCGAGGCTGCGTCAACCACAGCACCGAGTGGAAACGCCTGCAGGTCGGTCAGCCACAGGACGGAGAATGTCGCATCCCAGGAGCAGCTCCCTGAGCTGTGAGGGTGGAAGGAGGCCAACCAATGGCCAGTGTGGCCCTCTCTGGAAGCTGAGGAACAGTGGGCACTGGTCCAGGTGACAGGAATGGGGACGGTGGGATGTCTGGGCCAGGCACTGACCGGGAGTGGCCTCTGGGGTGTGGGCACCTCTGTCTGTCCTGATTTGGAAAGATGAATACATGTCTACAGGGTGGGGCAAGATTAGGTTTACAGTGGTAGAGTACATGAGACAGTTTATTCTTGTATTGTTATTCATTAATTATTGCATTAGTTTCATATGAATAACCATCAACCTACTTTTGCCCTACCCTACGTATATAGCTGTATTTATGTATATAGTTCCATCAAACTCTGCAGTTAGGAGCTGCGTGCACTCCTGGACATGGGCTCCCTCGGTTCACAGGATACACAAGTGCACAGCATTTGCTGGTCCTGCTCCCAGGTGACTGCACATCCATTCCTGGGAAACCACAGGTGTGTCTGGGTGCGGCCAGTGCAGCTGGGGTGAGGGGGAGGGTTCTGGCAGGCGCCCCACCGCCCCATGGAGAGCCCTGACTCCGGTTTCTTCCCTCAGGTTAAAGTGATTGGGAAATAAAAACACAAAGTGAAAACTTTCTCAGGGAACATTTAATCAACTGCTGGTTTTCAAATGGGTGGCAGCAGTCGACCTGGGCTCACAGGGCCACAGGTAACTGCCTGCTCTGCTGGGTGCCACACAGCCAGATGCCCCAGAGCCTCACCTGAGCCTGTGTAGGAAAGAGCATTTCACCAGCAAGAAGGCTCATCCCACACGCCCGAGGTGGGGCCAGCAGACGCGGATTCTCCCTCTCTGTCTCTCTTTCCCGCTCTGTTTCTGTCTCTCTGTCTGTCTCTCTCCCCCTCTCGGGCTTGGTCTGTCTCTCTCTGTCTCTCTGTGTTTCTATCTCTCTGTCTCTGTTTCTTTCTCTGTCTATCCTGTCTCCCTTTCTCTCTGTCTCTCTCTGTCTCTGTCTCCCTCTGTCTCTCTCCATCTCTCTCTCAATATTTCTCTCTCTGGTCCCAAGCCCTCTTGACTCTGGCGTCCTCGGTGGTCTCTGCTGCCTCCAGGCTGGCTGCCAGGCCAGCAGGGAGCAATACTGGGCACATGTGTGTGTATGTGAGAGCCTGTGTGTGCCTGTGTGTGCTGGGTATGCATGCACATGTGGGTACATGTGTGGCACATGCAGAGCCATCCCTGATATCCCCTCCGGGCCAAACTGCTTCTAGATCCCCAGGTCAGGCCAACCCTGCTGGTCTCCTGGAGCCTGGGGGTAGGGAATGGACAACAGACTCCTGATGGGAAGGAAGCTTGAAAAGCAGGTTGGACAAGGGCAAAGTGACGGTGGGTGAGGGGCCATGTTACCTAGGGAGAGAAAAGAGCAAGAAGACAGGGGAAAGAGCCAGTGCTAGGACCTGAGATGAATCTTGTCCACCAGTTTGGGGATCATGCAGCCTGGAAGACCAGTCTCCATGAGGCAGGGGTTTGGAGGCACAGGGCACAGAGGTGAATGATTCTGGATACCTGGGCAGGTACGAAGTTGGAATGTGCTGGGACTGTCATAGCACAGGAGGAAGGAGTGGACTGGGCACAGGAAGGGGCAATGAGGAGGGGCCAGCATCCTGGGGAGTGGCTGATGTGAAGGGAAAGGACTCAGTCCCTCTAGTTGAAAACCCATTTCCGGGAGCTCCCCAGGAAGACCCTGCAGGATGGCCTGGAGGGAGGGGTGTTGCAGGCTGGGTGTTTTCTTCAGCAACTTAGCTGTTTGTTGGACTAAACAACCAACATAGATATCCCCTCACTGGAGAGCCTCACTGGAGATAACTCCTTCTCTCATAACTGCGGAGGGCTGGCCGCCTTCTTGGGGAAATGGAACACTGCAGGAATGACGTTAGAGCATGAAACCCTTCCTGTGGTGTATGCGGATGCCATGGGGCCATCCCACACTGCCATCCTGCAGTCGGGGGAGATGAAGGCCCCCACCCACCCACCACAGGTGGCCACAGCTCTCTTCCTGTTAAGTTTGGGGTCCCTATACCCTGCAGGCTCTGGGGTCCACTCTTGGTCAGTCCAGGGACACCTTACTCTGTGCCCCCAAGATGAAGTATCACCTCTCTTCCTCCTCTGTCTTCCATGGTTTTCAGATCTTCATCCAAAGTTTGCAGGGATGCTGACCAGCAATTTCTGAATGATGCCACCCCTTGCCCTTCCCCCTTTAATTCAGCCAGGGAGCACAGGGAACTCCTCACCTACCCCTGCAGACCTAGCTCCTGGGAATCTTCACCAGCCAATCCTGCCTGGCTCTTCCTCCTCTCCCAGGTGTCCCCTTCACCTGCACCTACTGGGTTCAGCCCCCGTGCCTTACTCAGCCTCCACTCCCAGTGGCTGGGCTGGCCAGGCTGCACCGTGTGCTGTGTAAGTGGGTGAACATAGTGTCATTCTCCTGGGACATCCTGGGGTGGTTGGAAGTGTCTGGCCACATTTTAAAAAGAAGCCCCTCCTTCATGATGGCTGAATAAGATGGATGTCTTTTCCTTGTCCTGGTTGGTGTGGCTCAGTGGATTGAGTGCCAGCCTGCGAACCAAAGTGTCGCCGGTTCAATTCCCTATCAGGGCACATGCGTGAGTTGCAGGCCAGGTCCCCATTTGAGAGCATCTGAGAGGCAACTGATTGATGTTTCTCCTGCACATTGATGTTTCTCTCCCTCCCTTTCCCTCTCTCTGAAAATAAATAAAATCTTTTTT
The DNA here is from genome assembly GCA_004027475.1 of Anoura caudifer. Classification (NCBI taxonomy): domain Eukaryota; kingdom Metazoa; phylum Chordata; class Mammalia; order Chiroptera; family Phyllostomidae; genus Anoura; species Anoura caudifer. Next base: position 34,279 of record PVKU01011511.1, on the reverse strand, counting down.
AAAAGTTAAAAAAAAAAAAAAAAGATATGTGTCTTTTCCAGTCTGGAGAGGAGGCTTGTGTGGTAAGGCATCCAGCAGCTCTTCCCACAGGTGGGAGGACGTGGGAACATTAAAGAGAAGCCCACCAGGTGCCTGCTGGGCAGATGGGGCCTGGGGCTCCCCTATGTCTTCCAAGCCAAAAGGAGCCATTCATAGCTCCTCCAAAGGGACCACCCCAGGAAGATAAGAATGATGCTTTTCCGCTGGTGTTTTGCAAGCTGACTTCCTCCTTTGTTCTGCCAGTTTTCCAGAGAAGAAAGCTGCCTTTTCTCTGGAGGCTGGCAGGAGCTGTGGGGAACTGAAGCACTCTCCCCTGCTCCATATATAACACCCCTTCAAAGCAAAGCAGGGGCCGTGTGGTGTGTGGGACCTGGGGGACCTGGTCCTGTGGGTCAGGCTTCTGGTGGTGACCCCACCCTTCACCTGCTGTCTCTAAGCAGTCATTCACCTCAGAGAAGGTTGGGGTAAAGGAACAAAAGAATAATATACATCCCTCTTCTTCAACATGTCTTGAGTCTGAACCATTCCTGTCTTCAGAGACAGACAGAAGCTCTGTTTTTCCTGTTCTTATTGAAAGGAGACCTAACACTCTTTACAGCAAGCCTTTCCTGGAAAGGCACAAGGCTTTGTGCTGGCTGATGTGTCAAACAGCCTTGAAAGCAAAAGACCTGCTCCAGATCTGCCCCCAGCAGGCCCCTCCCTCTCACTCCACATTCACCGCTGGGAGGCAGCACTGGGGATCAGGGTTCCAGCCTCTGACAGTGAGACAAGCAGCAGCTTCCTCGGGTGCCGGCCCCCCGACTGGTGCAGCCTGAAACCCACCTGCTTGGACAAACACGCTCCTTTGTTTTCTACCACAACCCCTCTTGTACCGAGGCATTTTGGTCAGTTTTCAACACAAATTTTGGGCCATTGCGTCTTTAGAGCAAAACCAATGATAAAACAGTACCAACCCAAGCCATTCAAGCTGGTAGGTCCCCATGGATGAGTCTCTAAAGAAAACAAAACTTGCCTAGAAGCATCCTAGTCCTTAAAGCTCCCTTTCTCTAATTTCCACTTTCCTCAGACTTCCTCATGGAGCCTGCTGGCTTGGAGCTGCGGAAGTTAATCAGTTACCTTCGAACCAGAGTGGACTGTGCAAGGACTAGTTAATCAATTAACCAGTTAACTGGCTAACCAGTCCTTGGAGTGAGGGCTGCAGAAGGATCCTTGCTCAGAATCGACACCATGTATGCTCCTGAGAACGTTCTGGGTTCGTGTGGTTCATTCTCTGACATCTGTCTCTCCTTACACTTGCAATTTTTAAATCTTTCCCCGATCTATTAAAAAACATGTGTTTACTGTAAAAACAAAAGTTCAGAACTGACACAAAGGTCTCCCATCCTCCATCTAAGAGAAGCCGCTTCTGCTACCAATTCAACGTGCGCATCATGCAGACATTCCTACGTGTCTGCGGATAGGACTGTTCTGTGCATGTGGATCACAGCAAAGCCCTGCGCGGGGAGTGGCTGCTTTTCACCTGCAGTCAGTCCTGGACATGCCTCCACTTGAGGCTGCTCACAGCCTGGCCCTTTTTAAAGGCTGCGTACTATTCTGTCATGTGGATGTGATAATTTAACTCATGTTCCCATTGGTGGGTGTTGAGGGTGTTTCCAGTCACTTCATCTATTTGAAAGCAGGGCTGCAGTGGGGACACAACTCCACACAAATGCACGTACATACTCACACACACAAGTGTGTCTGTAGGAAAATTTCCCAAGGCTGGTGCCCTGACCCAAAAGACAAGCCTGTGTTTTTCAGTGTGGAACTCCTCGGCACGACTAACCTACCCCATTCTCATCTCAAACACACCACCCAGAATAAACGAGCCCACTGAGAGGAGTGGTCACTGAGGCCAGAAGCCCCTTCCTCCTATTTCACAATCTCATCCAGGGTGAGCCCGAGACACGAGTCCTCATGACAGATGCTAGCTTATGCCGTGACCAACAAAACACCTCAGGGGGCTGCACGCAGTCCTCTAGAGCTGGCTGTCAGCGGTCATCAGTATGACCAGAGTTGAACTGAGGACACTAGATGTCTAAGAGACCACTAACAGGGCTCCGTAAATCAGAACGGAACTAACGTCACCACTCCCGTCATCCCACCTCAGCTGACGTTGTGAATAGACTCAGACCCAGACTCAGACTCAGACTAGCTCATTCCTGGGGCGGCTTGCACATCACATTGCTGTGACTCCAGGGTCTGCCAGCAGGTCTAAGGTGTTCTTCTGGCTGCTCAGCAGGATCAGGAGGTCTTTCAAAAAGAGACACACTCAGGACCTTTTGGAAGGACCCCAGGCACTGGAAAGGCAAAGTGCCAGGTTGATTCTAACGCACGGCTGGGCTGAGACGGCCTCACTCCTGGGGGGCCTGGCTGGCCTCATGACAGGCTGACTGCTACCCAGGGCTCTGCTGGCCCCAGGAGCTCCAGGTCTCCTGGAAGCAACAGAGCCCCTACCCCGAGGAAAAAGGTGGGGGCTTGGCGGCTCACATGGACTTTGACCTGAGTGTCATTTTTGTTCCCTACTGTCAGCAGGGAGAAGGGACAATCACCCTGGCTGTGTTGTCAGGCTGCTCTGGCCACAGAGGGGTGGCCCCTCTAGCGCCAGCCCTGCGGTCGTATTTCAGTCTCTTTTCTCCTTTATTTGCGAATTCTTCTAGGGAGGTGCTTGATCAGTGGTTCCCAGAAACTGGTCCCCAGCCAGTGAGAGCCCATAATGAAATTTTCCTCCGTCTGTGGTAAAAACAAGAAAAACAGCGCCAGAGGATGGTTCTTTCGGTAAGGCTAACGAGAGTTCACGAAGAAGGCTGCCCTTCATTTGGAGAAGGTTCCTACCACTCTGTCCAAGGGAATGACAATGACCTGCCTGTGCACCTTTCATGCGGAGGGCTCCCTGAGGGACTTGACTTTTTGTGATCCAAGGGTGACCCAGCCCCCCACCAAACCTGGAAGGCAGAGGGTGGTTCTGAAGGCCTCAAAGGACTGGGCACAGCAGGAGGTGCCCTGCTTCATGGGGGGTCGGGGAGCTGGGCTAGAAGAGGCCCCTACCTTCTCCTGGGACACTCGATGCAAGGCTTAGACAGCCCTGGCAGGGGACTTGAGCAGTGTCCCTCCCTGCTCCGCCACCTCCTCAGACTCCCCGCACCCCCACCCCCGCAGTGAGAGTCTGAGCCCATACCCACACACAGGTGTGGGTGGCATGCAAAGCCGGTGCTCTCAGAGGCCAGATAATTGGAATGAGGCAGCTTCTGGCTTCTTTCGTCCCGATTGCCGACAATTATCTTGCTTTACTTTCAGTCCATCTTTTGGCTGATGGCCACCATAATTACACCCATTATGAGGATGAAAATGTGGAGGGACCTACACTGTCACACAACTAAATGTTCTCAGTGCCAGCTCTGCATAGGGGCACCCAAGCGGCTGAGAAACACCAATGTGTGGGGCCCCCACAGACCCATGACTCAGAGTCCTGGGAGGCCAGCCAGGGGCCTTGCTGGCAGCCAAGACAGGGAAGACCTCAGTGAAAGTGTGTGTAGCCTCCCACTGCCCACGCTCCTCTGGTGACCCAGCCCCTGCCCCCACCAGGCTGAAGAGGGAGCAGGTGCACGTTGGCCTCAGGACAGGCATCCTGACGGCAGCAGGGAGCTCCCGCCCTGCCTGGTGCTGTACCAGGGTTGGCAGGCATTAACGTCCCCACCTAACGTCATATTGATAAGATATTTACAGTGAAGCTTGGGAAGGCTGCCTGATGTCCCTGCTCCCCATGGGGTGAACCCTAAGAGACCAGAGACCCTTGGTGGCTTCCAGGCACCTGGAACCTTTAGGATCAGTGCTGACCACACCCCTGGACCCCCGGGCCACCCAGCAGTATTCCCCACCCAACCCCCACCCCATGCTCAGGGGTCACTGGACAATTAGGGTTTCTCACCAGAGCAGAGTCACTGCCCGGTGGCCCTTCCCTGGCCAGGCCTGCCTCCCCTACAGTCAACAGAGACCCAGCTCAGTCACCCCTCACCTCTCTGGGCAGAGGCTTCCAAATCCCAGCTGGCCTTCTCCACTTCACACACCTGGTGGGAGACCTCAGTCTTCCCCCCAGGCCCTGTGACAGGGGAAGGTGCCAGCTCCCTTAGGGCCTTGGAGAGAGCACTTCTGGTTGGCAGAGCTCTCATACACATCAGGCCATCTGATGACCAGAGAGAAACCCAGATCTTGCCCTCTCCCTGCAGAGGCCATCGGGGGTTCCCCGTAGGGCTCAGTTCCCCCAGGCACCTGCCCACTGCATGCTGCAGCCTCAGTGGCCCAGTCCTGCTCCCCTCCCCTCTATCCCTGACACCACTTCTCAGCATCCCAGATGTGGATGTCTTCCCCAGCAAGGGGGCCAACAGGAGGGGATTGACCCTGGCTGGCCCTGCAGGTCAGGAGACCAGTCCAGCTGCTTCCCAGCTCTGATCTACTGGAGATGGATGGAGTGGAGCCAGGTGGCAGCCAGCAGGGGGCCTGGTCACAAAGCCTGCTGCAGGCGCTCCTCCTCTCTCTGCTGGCTCTTGTGGATCTCCTTTCTCACCCCACTTCCCACGTCTGACGGGGGTAGAATAAGCAGGCCCATGGCTGTGGGCCCTCGGGGTTCAGCATGTAAAGACTGAACCCCCTTTCTAAGGGAGCCGAGAGATAAAACCTACGGGTTCAGGACAGTCCCTGTGGGGAGCCCTTAATGGAGGTTCCTCCTACACAAGCCCCCTCAGAAGAAACGTAGCTACGCTGAGTGTGGGGAAGAGAACTGGAGGAGCGGGCTGTGAAGATGAAGGACTGCAGCTGGGGTGGGCATGCTGTGCTTTGTTCTGTTTTCACCCTTGAGAAGCAGGGCTCTTTGGTCCACGTCTCATTCCCACAAAATATGCCGAGTGTGTGATTCCTTGTCAAGGCCAAAATGGTGACTGGGGGCAGACAGACTCTGGTCAGTCAGCTTTGGTGGCCAAGGAGAACGCATCCTGAGGCACTTGGTGATGGCCAGCAAAGGCTGAAAGCAGGCAACCAGAGTTCGTTCAGGGAGAGAGTTTAATGATGCTCTTGAGAGCTGCAAGCATTCAAATTGAAGAGATGACTTCTGCCAGGAAATAAATGTTTAATGCCAAGTGTCAGCATACAGGGAGGAGGTGCCCTGGGAGCTTGGAGGCCATAGGGATTGCCCAGGGCCCAGGAGCTTCAGAACCACTTGCCCTCACCTGGGGACGTCAACCAGGTGACCAGTGACAAAGGGAGGCACTCAGGCAGTGTCCCCAACTTGGGAAACCCAGGGTACTTGGAAGCCTGGGAGAGAAAAGAGAGCAGTTCAGTTTGACAGAGCAGCACAGTTATTAAACACCTACTGTGTGCCCTGAATAAGACAGGGCCCCTGCCCTCTGGGACGACATGATACCCTCAGTAATTTTAAGTTACTGAAGGGCTAGTTGGGGGTCTGGTGTTCTAAGGTGCTGAAGATGGGCTGAGTCATGTCCCTGCCAGCCCCTGCCTCCCACAGCCATGGTCACTTGGGGTCACCCCCTCACAGTCTCCCCTTCCCCTGCCTAGACCTGCTCTGAAGGGCACCAGGGCAGATGTCCAGGGCGCCCCTTGTCTTGTGCCTGGACGCCCACAGCAAGAGGACTGGGGTCAGGGACCTTGTTTACAGAAGAAGAAAATGATGTCAGACACCAGACGGCTGAGTGGCTGCTGTTAACAGCTGGACCTGCACAGGGTCCTCACCCACATCCCAGAGCAGCCCTTCCGTTCCTGCCGGAACCACTTGTGGGAGGAGCACTGAGTGGGCAGTGGGGGAGAAGGTCAGAGTTCACCCATACAATCCATCCCCATCCTAGTCACCCCAGACGACTAAATTTGTGGGGGTTTTTTCCTAAAAATCTTATGTAAGCACGAAGCAACCAGATAGAGGTGGCAATAGTCTCAAACCCATTTGAGTTCCTTTGGGCTTGCTTTACTTAGAGATGAGAGCCCTGGAGGTCGAGCTAGCCCCCTCTCCCAGCCCATACATATCTCCTGTTGCTGACCTGGAGGGGAGATGTGGCTGGAGGGACAGGGGCTGAGGTCACTGGGGGTCAACGGGCCGATCTGGAGTTGGTCCACCAGTGTGGGCACGCACAAATCTCCATCAGGGCACACCTCACAGGAGGTGCCCTGTATCTCAATAAACAGAAGATGGTCATTGTGTGGATGGAGGCTGTGTTCCCCAGGCCACGCACAGGGCTTTGAATGACCACCTGGGACCCGAAGGGCCCCTGGTTGCACCCAACAAAACAGTGTTTCCAGTGTGTGGTTGCCAGTTTCTGAGAGGAGAGCCCTGGTCCATGGTACAGGCTGTGAGCAGACCACAAAGAACAGCACCATTTGCCTCTCCTTAAAAGAGAGCAGATGGTGACAGTAAAACCACAGAAACAGGACGAATCCCTGCTCTGCATGCCTTGTGCTCCAGTGACATATGGTAGGCCTGTGGTCCCTTTCAGGGGAGGACCCCACATTTGATGCGTTTTGTCCTGATTTAATGAAGAACACACCTGTGCTTCATTTGCAAAGACTTCATGAGTGCAAAGGTGTCCAGCTGCACAACCACCTCCAAAGGCCTGGCCCAGTGTTTCCCCTCCCTACTGGAAGCACCAGCTGATGGCAGGAACACTCAAGCCCCTAGGGGAGGATCCCCACAGCCACATCCCTGTTTAAACTAAGGGCTCCGAGGCCATACCAGGGAGACTGGTACACATGGTACAGCTAGTGCAGCTATGGACACAGAGGTGGGCATCAGGCGATTCACCTCTTCTTGGGCATGTCTTTCAGGACCGGGGAGACTGGGCTGTCCAGACTTCAAGAAGAATCTCCTCCTCTGAGAGACAAGGTGCCCCACCCAGCCCACGTCCACCTCCAGGTTTTTGGAAGCATTGAAGTGGTAATGAGAAGGCTTTGAAAACCTGCAACAATGCAGATTAATGACTAAAGATATGGCTGCAGCATAACCCTTCTCTTTGAAAGTACTGAGAACTGATTTTATCAACAGGCAAAACTGTCCTGGAGGCTCCGTGATGCAGAAGGGAGAATGTAGGACACAGGCCAGGCCCCCACCCTGCTCTGCCTTCCTGCGAGCTGCCCGGGACTGGAGGGCACAGGGCAGCCAGAGGCCCTGGGCCAGGCTCGAGCCACAGCTGCTGTGCGCCAGAGCTGGTCCCAGCTCCTGGTGCATCCTGTGTTCCCCATTATTCCTCTCCTCTGGGCTTCAGTGGATGGAATGCTGCAAATGTCCCTTCCCACACTGGCCATCCCTGGGGGATGAGGATACTCAGGGGCCCAAGCTCAGGGGAGGGCAGAGCAGTATGTCCAGAGGCAAAGTCCCTGCAGGCCCACCCCACAGGCAAAGGGGATAGAGGGCTGGCCCACAAACAGACCCAGTAAGGACATGCTGTTCGGTGTCATGAAAGCAGGGTGCCTACAAATAGCGCCGGTGCAGAGACTCCAGGAAAGCAGACACACCTGGTAGTGTTCATGTTGTCACGGCACCACTATTGCAAATCTGACACCACTGAACTGGGCAGATGACAAAGGGAGGCACAGTTCTAAGATACAGTTTTTAGTATTTTTATGAAGAATGGAGCCTCTGAAGGCCAATGCGCATGGGGCCCATGGGGCCCCCAAGGCCCTGCAGACCCCTGTTCTGGGGCTAGGAGCAGGACAGCCAGATGGTTGCCTTCTGAGGCAAGGCCTTGCTCACGGGCAAGTGCACAGGTAATTTTCCTAACCATCACTCCAGCACCTCCTTCCTGACCTCAAGCAGTGAGTGCACCCCAAAACAGAGAGTCAGGGGTCCACAGTGAGGGCCACACCCTCAAGATCCTTTCACCTTCCTAGTTCCCACGGAGCTGGAGATGTGAGGAAGCCTGTTGATGCTGCCTGACAGGTTGGCAGGACACTCGGGACACCCCGTGACCCTGTGAGGACCATGCTCACAGACCCCCATGGGTTGCATGGAAGAACGTGGGCATCACCACAGCGTGTGCCTCATGGTGGGGCCGACACCTCACAGTTCTGGGAGGTGCACAGTGAGAAGACCCTAAGCGACCGGACCTGGAAGCCTGAGCTGAGGGAGGTCTGGAGGCCTCTCGTGCTCCTCAAGGCACCAAGATGGCCACCGCAAGCTCCTCTCAGACAGAGTCCAGGGAGCTGGGCAGAGCAGGAACTGGTGTCTCACCAGACAGGTGGACAGAGCTGTATGCTCAGTAGGCAGGGACAGAGCCACAGCCTTGCCCAATGGAGAGGCCTGGTGTCCCAGCCAGGTGAGCCCTCCTGGGACCCCTGAAGTCTGAGCTCATGTGGTACCCAGCCACCGATGAAGCCACCCCCCCCACCCCCCCGCCGAAAGACACATATGTGGGGAATCTGCAATTCTCATGCGTCAGGGCATGTGGACAGGCTTTTTATAGATGCCTCCTGATTGGGGTGCCCAGATGAGGAACAAAGCTGATGCACTTTCCCAGAAGTCATCATGAGGCTCAGGAGGGGTCAGGGCCTCAGGCGGATGGAGCAGCTGTGGGAACAAGGAACACACCCCTTGGAGTCCTGGATGACTTTCCAAGGAGCAGACGGAGGTCATTGGCTGAGATGATGGCACCAGGAGACAGAGAGTGACCAGGCCACAGGAGTGATATGTAAAGCTTATGGGCTGGCCTAGCCCTGTTAGCTGCCTTCGGGCCTTACCAGGAATTGTCTGCATCAGTCCATCATCCCCCCCAGGCACGGGAGTGGACATTGACCAGGATGGCCACCTCTGCCCCACCTTCCTGCCCTGCACACAGGCCTTTCCATGGGACCCTCACCACAAAAGCTGGTGGGCCATCCTTGCTTCTCCTCCAGTTCCTGGGTGTGAACGGGGCTCCCAAGAACTACGTTCTCATATCTACATCTGAGGAGGAAGTCCGCAGTCATCTGGTTAAGAGACCCCCAAAGTGTCCTGGTGGGTGGGTCACTTCAGGTTAGCCCCACCTCCACCCATCTGTGGCTCTATTACATGACCCTTTCGGGGACTGAGCAAGTGATTTCAGTTTCTTATAGTCAAGAAATCCCCAGCACTCTGGGACTTCCTGGAATGACTGGCTGTGTCCTGCCTCCAGGCTGCAGCCATGTGGGCAGAAAGACAAAAATTAAGACTGAAAGAATTCAGAGGTATGTCTCCTAATGTAGGAACAAGAAGAGATAAAACAGAAACATTGAACTCCAAAACTGAAAACTTCTGAGCTTCAAAGGGCACCATCAAGACAGTGAAAAGACAACACACAAAATGGGAAAATGGTGTGTGTGTGTGTGTATATGTGATGAGGAACGTGTACCCACAGTATATAAAGAAATTTACATCTTAACTAATGGCCAGTAAACACATAAAAAGATACCTGATATCATTAGCTATTAGGGAAACGCAAATCAAACAAGTGAGATACCACGTCCCACCCATCAGGATGGCCAAAATTGAAAAAGTCAGGTCGTAACAAGTATCTGAGATGGTGTAGGGTAATAGGGCCCTGCTGCATGGTGGTGGAACTGTGAAATCAGGCCGCTGCTGTGGAAAACACTTGGGCCCACAGACTGGTGGTTTCTCACATAGTGAAACAGGGAGCTACCACGTGACACAGCAAGTCCCCTCCCCAGGTCCCACCCGACAGAAACGGAATTGTGTTCACACGAAGCTTGTACACTCAAGGCTTGCGCAGCTCTGTTTACAGGATCCATAAAGTAGAAGTAACCCGGATGTCCCTCAGCAGATGGAGGGATAGACAGCGCGTGGTTGGCCCATACGCTGGGTTTTATGCAGGCGTGAGAAGGAATGGCGTTCTGACGCGCGCTGCATCATGGAGGAGCCTTGGAAATACCACACTCAGTGAAAGAGGCCAGACACAGAAGGCCACACATCACATGATTCAATTCACACAAAATGTTCAGAGCAGGGAAATCCATAGAGACAGGGAATAGACTGGCTCCCCGGGGCTAGACATGACAGGAACATTAGGGGTGAGGCAACGAATGGATTCTAAAATTGACTGGTGATGGTCACACAAATCTACAAATGTACTGGAAACCCTTGGATTGTACACTCTAAGTGTGTAAGTTAGAGAGTATGTGATTTATATACCTATAAAGCTGGTAAAGAATAAATTTAAAATATTTTCCAGGTCATCCAGGTCAATGTGGAACACATGAGAACTTTCTGCTGCCTAGTTCTGTGTAACAAGGTAGGTGTGCCCCCAGACACTGGCCAGCCCAGGGAAGGCCAGCCTGGGGGGCATGACGGAGTGGGGATCGCTTCCAGGAGCACTCAGACACCATCCTGGCCCTCTCCAGCCCTTGAACCATCTACATTTAACGAAGACCAGAGCCTCAGGAATGAGACTCAATGGTGCCTGCCAGCACACCTTGCCGGGTATCCTCCCCTGAGACAGGGTGCAGTGGTGGTCTTCCCAGCACCTGTGAGCATCCTCGATGGACATCTGAGCAATGGGGGGGGGGGGACGTGTCAGCCACCTCTCAGAGCCCTGGGCCTGGCCACCTGTGCTCTACCCCCTCTATATAAGGGACAGGCTGCCAGCACACCTTTCCGCCCCTCTGCATTCTTCCGCACGGCTCCATAGAGGACTGTATCTGCACACAGGTTGCACTCCCATCCTCGAGTTGGTACAGGGTGATGGATAGAGACACAAGGCATTTGGAAGGGCATTCAATCTCTAAGCTGTTACTTTGCATAACCCACAATAGTATTATTACTATTGTCAAAAACACACTAATAGGACACACGAAACCACTGAAGATGACAAACCATTATGTTCTAAACTGAGGGTTAAAGGTGCATATAAGTTTGTGGGAGACAGAAAGGGGCCAGGAGAATCTGAGAGGGTTCCCCAGAGAGAGGGGTCCTGGATCCAGGTTCTGGAGCTGGAAGGTGCCCATATTCAGGTCGAGAGCCTGGCCCAGGTGCAGGCCTAGCAGAGGTCCCTGTCCCCTGGTACCAGGATGTCTGCTTGCATGAAGTAGCCCACTCTGTGGCCAGACCTCCAGCTGGGGTCCTGCAGGAGGGCTGGTGGGAATGGCTCACAGGTGAGTGTGCCCCCTGTACAGTTCACATGCCCTGTATTCCCACCTCTGTGTGCAGCTTGGTTCCAGGCTAACGGTCACCACAGGGTCTGCAGGGGTCAGGGGCTGGTTTTGTCATTGACCAGCTGCATGACTGGGGGAATCACATGGCACTTTGGGCCACCGTAAAGTGGGTGATGACAACCTCTGCCCCTTGATGGCCTGAGAATTGGACAAGATGAAACATGTGAATCGTCCATGGCTGGACATCAACCCTTTAATGCCAGTTATCCCAGGGGCAAGGGGCAGGGAGGGGCCCGGCAGAGGGGGCTAGCTGCATTGGTGAGCTGGGGAGGCCCAGCTCCATCAAGGAAAAGAAGGTGGGCACCTGAGCAGAGAAGTAGCCTCACCATGGCCATCCACCTCCAGGGTTTGGAGCTGGTACCAGGCCATGCTGGGGTCAACCATGACTGGAGATGTGGGAGTGACCACACAATTACAGCACCTGCTGAGCTGAAACTACTGTGGGAGATACAGGTGCTTGGTGGTCGAGGGAAGTTCAGAGGAGGCAAGGGGAGAATTTGAGCAGAAGTTGCAAGCTGGGGCCCAGTGAGGAAGTGAGAAAGGATGGTTTCTCCAAAGAAATATACAGAAGAGGGCAAGGGATCCCCACATGTTGAAGGATGCAGGGGAAGGAACAGAGAGGGTGTTGAGGGAGGGAAAGGTGTGCCAGCAGCCTGTTATGTAAAGCGGGTTGAGCACAGGTGTCCAGGCCAAAGGCTCCAAGAAGTGGCTGCATAATTCCCCATTGCCCAGGCGTCCAGGAAAGACCCTGCCCCAGCCAAAGCCAAAGTTGGGATGGGGAGTCAGGGTGTAACCAGCCCAGAGCCCAATGCTAGTCATTTCCTGCCCTGGATTACCGTGGGGCAAAAAGAGGCTGGAGTTGGACCTCTGGAAAGAAGTCAGCCCGTCCATACCAGCCAGGCGAAGGCTGGGAGTTGGTCCTGTGGAGCGACAGCCCCCTCTTCGGCTCCTCCAAGGTCCTGTCTCCATGGGCCTCCTGTCCTCAATCCTCACTCCCAAGCTTACTCTCTCATCCACCACATCATCAGCCACAAGGACGCAGGTTGTGTTTCTAAAGTCCTGGGCGGTGCCCCAGGGTCCTCTCCTGTGAAAGGAGGGACTCTCCACTCCTCTAGGATTCGGGACCCCATGCTAGATGGCCTAGTCAGAGGCTTTCCCCAAAGAGGTCAGCACAGAACGGAAGGGACCACGGCAGCCCCTGACCACTCTCATAAGGCGGCCCGGATCCTCGTCGCTGACGGGCACCTTCCCCACCAAGACCGGGAACTGGCACACGCCCCAGCAGGGCCAGGCCCAGACCAGGCGACTTGGGGCCTGGATGTGGGTGGGGGTCGAGGTCTGGGGGGCGGTGCGCTGCGGACGGTGGCCGCGGGGGGCGCTGCGGGGGCCGACGTTAAAGCCTGAGCGCGGGCGTGCGCGCTCAGAGAGAGCCCGGCCGTGTCTTTAGCCGCGGTCGCCGCGCCTGCCCTCCCACCCACCCTAGCGTCCGGGCTGCACCGGCCGCCGGAACCCCACTCCTCCGACTTGGCGCGGAGGTTAGGCGACCGGTCCATGCGGTCCCCGCGCACACCCAGCCCGGGCACCGGACCCCAGACCCGCACCTGAGCGCGTACCCGGAGCGCGGGCGGCAGCCGGGGGCTGGGGCAGGATGGGGAAATTTCAGTCCAAGCACGGTGAGACGCGGGCCCGGGGCGGGCGGGCGGGTCGGGCGTCGGCCACTTACTGACCCTTCCCTCTCCCGCGCCCTCCCTTTGGCGCGCCGCAGCCGCTGCAGCCTTCAAGCGGAGAGAGAGCCCAGAAGGTGAGCGGGCCGGGTGGGGCGGCGACCCGGCCGGGACCCCGAGCCGAAAGCCAGACGTGCGTTCTGCCCTAGTGCCATCGGGTGGTGGGACGTCGTGGCGGGGTCTGCGAGAGCGCGTAGGCCCCCACCCCATCCCACCCCCGCCCTGGGCCCCGGCTCCCCAGCTGGAGTCCTGCGTCCCAGGCCTCACGGAGATGGGATGGGCGCGCCTGGCGGCGGGGCACCTTTAAGGAGCAGCGCCCGCGGGGCTCACCTCGCGTCTCCTTCCCTCCTTGCTGCCCGGTTCCCGCGCTTCTTCTCGCCGGGCCGCAGGGGACAGCTTCGTGGTGTCTTCGTACTCAAGTGGCCGCAAAGGCATGGTGGAAGCGGAGCGGCGCGGCGGCGTGGAGCACCGCGCGCGGGACAAGCAGGTAAGCGTGGCGGGATTCGGCCAGGGGGCTGGGCCCCTCGGGGCCAGGGGACACCAGTACCAGAGTTGTGCCCCCTTGCTGAACCCAGACCTAGAAGGTGCAGGCTGAGATGGTCAGGCGGGGGTGATGCCTGCTGGGCAGAGAGAACCTGTCCCTCCCAGCCGCCACAGTCCAGGCTGGGTCGGGGGGGTCCCGACGGTGAGCTGTTAATATCCCAGGCTGGAGGCTTGGGGGAGAGTGCACGATTTGCTTTAGGATCAATTGCTTGCACAGCAAAAATGGCCAGAATTAGAAGCCTCCCATCTGCACAGTGGTGACCACTGACCTACAGGGAGGCTCATGGGAAAGCCAGGCTCCATATGGACTAGGGAGGAGCAGGGGCACCAGCACCCAAACTGCAGGTGCTCCTAGAGGCTGCAGGGGTCCTGCTTGGATGGATTTGGAAGGTGCTGCATCCAGAAGCAGAGAACTGCTGGCCCGAAGGTTGTGGGGGAGGACTAGAGGGGCCTTGGGTAAACCATACTCCCATACGTTTGCCGAGCAGAAGAGAGTGGATATTAGATGGGTATAAGTGAGAACTGGATCTGGGTAGATGGCCACAGCAGATGGCTTAGACCCCTACTCCCCCACTGCTCACAGGAAGTCATCTCTGTTTTTGGAATGACATGCTTCTGGCCAGTTGATAAGTGAAAAGTTCTGGGTGTATTTGAAAACACTGCAGCTCACGCTGGGAAGGGCCCAGATTCTCCCTGAAATCAAACTCATACTGGAGTTAGAGTTCCTGCTTTCTGGAAATGGAGGTTTAACCCCACACCTGTGAAAGCAGGAAATACATTTTAAGGAATTTTCTAGGGGCATCGTAGTAATGTTGGATGGTAATGTTAGATAGACCTGTGCTTCTCCGTACTGAAGGATAAGGGCGGGTACCCAGGAAGCATCCCAGGCCCACCTCCTCCCTCCAAGGGAGGTGGGGGTGTTGATAACCAGATGGTGCCTCTTAGCTTGGTTCTCCTGTGTGTGGCATATAAATGGGGAAGGCAGGAAGCTGTGTGGGCATTAGCTTCATGGTCAAGGGTTTAGGCTGGGCCTGGTTCCACCAGCTGTACTGCCTGGGGCCTCTTCCCTGGGGCATGGGCACGCTGGACCTGACAGTGTTCACTCAGTCCTTAGGACTCTCTGGGTGCTTGCTCTGCTTTGTTCAGAAGGCGGTGGCAATAAAGAGGGCAGTTCCAGCAGCACCAAGTATGTTCAGGGGCTGAGGGGCTCAGTGGGAATATGTTCTTGAAAATGAAAACATGCCGGTGTCGCTGTGAGATTGTCAGAGCTGGGGTTGGAACTGGCTGATGAACTCCACACTCCTGGGACATTTTTTGGAAGAATGGCATGGGAGTTGGCTTGAGCTATTCCCTTTTCATTTTGCCCTCTGCCATGGTGTGAATGTTTGTGTTCTCCCCAAAATTCATACGTTGAAATCTAATTCCCAAGGTGATGGTGTTAGGAGGTGAAGCAATAAGGAGATGAATAGGTCACCAGGGTGGAGCCCTGATGGATTACTGCCCCAGAGAGCTCCCTGTCAGGTCTGCCATATGAGGACACAGCAGGAAGGTGCTGTCTCTGAATCAGAAAAGGGCTCTCAGCGCATGCGGAATCTGCTGGCACCCTGATCTTGGACGGCCAACCTCCAGAACTGTGAGAAATAAACTTCTGCTGTTTATAAGCCACCCAGTCTGCGGTATTTGTTGAAACAGCCTCAGTGGGTTAAGATGTGCTCATTTCATGAAAGAAAGTACCTTTTAACACCAAGACGTAGAAAGAGCAAAATCTCAGAATAGAAGATGGTCCTTTAAATGAAATACATTTTAGCTTTACAACAATGGTTCTACTTTTTCCTCATCTTTCTCCTTTGGCCATGGTGCTGCAAGCCCCTGGCCAAGCACCAGCCTGAAGTTTAGACCTCCTGGGCCAGGCACGCCCTGCCACCAATGCACAGGTGTCCTCACCACTGCCATGTCGTTGCTCCCCTGCTTGCCAGGCAAAACTGAGCGCACATGGGGGTGGCTCCCACCCAGGTTCAGTGCCAACCGTGCCTAACCACCCTGCTCCTGGTTTTGCCCCGGAAGTTGCTCAGTCAGGGGACGTTTGAGGGTCAAGTCCTACAAATCTCCTGTTTCCAGCCCAGTGTCCTGTGCCCTTCTGTTTGTGTGGTGACCAGAACTCCATCCTTCATCTCTGCCCTCCCACTGATACCCCCAAGGAAAGCCAACCTGGATCAGGCAGCACACCCAGTGAGTGTGACACGCTCTTCCCTTCCCTGAAGTTTGCCCTGCATGTCCGTGCAGGCCAACCCCACTATACTGTATTGCCCAAGAACTGTGGCAAATGACCACATGGTAATAAAGTGCATCTAACTAACTATCACC
Organism: Anoura caudifer; assembly: GCA_004027475.1. Classification (NCBI taxonomy): domain Eukaryota; kingdom Metazoa; phylum Chordata; class Mammalia; order Chiroptera; family Phyllostomidae; genus Anoura; species Anoura caudifer. The sequence goes on along the minus strand of PVKU01011511.1, from coordinate 18,392 downwards.
TGACCTCCCCCACCTCCCAAAATAAAGGAAATGAAGTTTGTTTTCCCCATTAATTTTTAGTGAGCTACGTTAACTCCTGGTATCTGCTTAGTGCACAGCTAAAAAATTCTTACAAATATTAGCATTTTCCAGGCAGGTGTGCTCCCTGCTTCACAGTGTAAAATGGTGTTCCTTGTTGATTCTGAGAAAAGCTGCCCTCTGCTCAAGGCAGGAGCTGCATCAGTTCATTGCTGAGTTCCCTTCAAGGGCCAGGGCTGTGCCAGGGTGATGTGGGATGTTGGCAGGCACAGCACAGGGAATCTAAGAAGTGGAGTAGCTGAGGTCATACATATGTTAAAATCATGAGAAGTGACAGGCATTAGCACCAGCGGTGCTTGATGGTGCTATTTCTGAAGGTGGAGCCAGCACAGAGCAGCGGGGTCATGGTTCCAGGTGGGGCCGGCCACAGAACAGAGGCATCGTGGTGAGGCTCCACGGAGACATGGCTGTCCCTAAGCCGCAAACATGCCCTTCCCTGCACACTGTCGCTTGCCATCTGTCTGCCTCTCTGCAGTTTCTCCAGCGGAAAAGTTCAGAAGATAAGAATCACTGCTAACGATTGAAATTTTGTTGTGGCTAAAACACAGATTTCCATTAAGTAAGCCTGAAAAAGGGATGTTTTGGCAACTTCAGAGGTGGTGATTTAACTGAGATTTGAGCAGAAGTGCATGAGTCCAGGAGGCCACTAGGGCCTTGGCCTACTGCATGGTGGGACTCCCAGCTGTCTTTGCTTCTCAGCTCCCAAGACTTTGTGACAGGCAGCTGGGAAGGGCTCTGCTCGTACTGTCTTGGGTGGGTCTCAGCTCTAAGGATCTACACACCAGTTCCACACATGTACACATGGCAGTTTTGTGTGTGCGAACATTTTGCACATGTTCCTGGTGGAGGCAGCCTTGCAGGGACTCAGGATGGTGAGCCCTGAAAACCCACAGAGAGATTCACCTCTGGACAAGACTCTGGCTTCCAGCAAACTCCATCTGCCCTGCACGTGGTCTTGTCCACAGGTGGCCTCTCACTGCTTTTGGAATCTGGGGATCAGACCCCCCTTGTCCTGGCAGCAGCTTTCATCCCACGTGGTGCAGCAGGGCTGCTTTGTCCTGCTTGCCTGGCAGCCCAGGAGCCTGCCTACCCATCATACCACCAGAGCACATGGCAGCAGCAGGATTTACAGATCTTAGTTAAGAGTGGTTGAGATGTTAACTCTGTGGCTTCTTGTTGAAATCCCTGGAAAATTCCCTTGGCTTTGCGCAAAGCCTGGACACCACCGCATCTGCAATCAACACAGTGAACTGTGGTGTGGGTTGGGGAGTAAACCACAGGTTTGCAGGAGACACCTAAGAGAGATGAGGAGGTGTGGATGCCATGGCTCATCCCTGGCTATCTGGCCACAGGCCTTATGAAAGGAGACTTTTAGTGAGACAGGTGCAGGTCCTCTAGCCGCAGTGCAACTCCTCAGGATGACCTTCGGTCTTCTGTGACCTGTGATCTGGGACATTAACCTCATGGAGTGCCAGCCTTTGTGAGGTGTCTGGGCATCAGGGCTGAGAGCTCTTCACTACTTTTGGCATCCATGGTGGGAACCTGCGACACCAGCAGCTGTGTCTCTGCCCTTGCACGTGGGCCTGCTGTGTGGCGAGGCTGGCACAGACATGCACAGAAGCCAGAAGGTGCACGTGAATGTGGGGATGCTGACAACAGTCCTGGGGGTCCAGGCCTCACCAAGCACCAGGGGCCTCTTCCCCAGGTCAACTGCATCAGCCCCTCATGCCCACCCACGCTTCTGAAATTGCAAATGGCTCTCCTGGACCCCACTCTACCTAAGGATGAACCAAGTGGTCCCAACTAATTCACACCTGAGGAGTCATCAGGCCACTCTGTGAGTAACACCTCCTGGAAAGGGGTTATGGGACTGACCTAAGGACCCTGTGAGGGAGCTCACTGCTCTGGGTGTGTTTCCGGAGTGCACAGCTGAAGTTGGTGTCCTTTCCTCACCTGGAAACATGGACAGGTGCTGTCTGCAGGCGGGACTCTCAGATGGGGGAGAATCCACTGTACTCATCTGGCTGTCCCCCGTGTCGGTGGCGATTGCAGGAGGTGCTGGGGCCATCTGTGGGCATGTAGCCAACAGCATCAGACACTCAGGAGGGGATGAGGGCAGTATGGATGGCTGGATGCTGTGCACCTGCACCTGCCCCAACCAGGTGCTCATGGAGGGGCTGCTGTGGATGGTAGTTCAGCCACCCAGGCACAGTGCGTGTGCCCACCTCCCATAAGCTCAGGTGTGGGCACCCTCATGGTGTGTGTCAAGGACTCTGATGTCCATGAGGTGAGGTTCAGCTGGGACCCCAGCCTTGGGGCTAGGCCAGCAGATCTGTGATAGGCACGGTAGAGCCAGAGGCCAGCTTCAGAGCCTTTCCCCCGTGCCAGGACAGTGGTCAGCAAAGGCGCTTCCTGAGATGCTGGTCTTGAGACAGGTTCCCGAAAGCTGTTGGAGACACAGCACCTAGACATGTGAAGATGTGTTCTCATGGGGCAGTGGCTTCAGAGGGTGTTGACCCTCCATATCCACAGGGACACTCAGACCCCACATGCTGACAAGGCCAGGGCTTAGATGGAGAGTTCGGGAAGTACGAGGAGCATTGCTACAGCTTGGAGTCCGGGGATTTCACGGACAGAGTGAAGGAACTCTGGCTGCATAGGGACATAGGAACACAGACTGCAGGAGAGCTCTGTGGCAGCTTCCTCAGGAACAAACAGCCCATGTGGCTGCTGAATGAGCTGAGATTTCAGCGGCCCAAAAGGAAAAGAACAGACCCGAAGTCACTGCCCTCATCAGGGAGGTGACAATAAGCCACCACTAGAAAACACCACGCTGCATCCAAGTCACTTCTGTCCCTTACAGGGACAGGAGAACCTACATCTTTATTGTGGCTAAGTCATCTGAATAACTTTGAGGGTGTTCGCTGTTGAAGAGCTTACACCTTATCTTTTCCTTAAAAACCCATGCTACTTTGCAGTCTTCAGAAAGCAGCGCTCAGCCCTGGCAGCATTCCGGCCAAATGGCTGACTTTCAAAGAGGGTGAGAGCACAGATCAAGACGTGTAAACTCCTGAGTTGGGGGGAGGGCTGCTGCTGGTGGTGCAGTGAAGCCACAGCGCCATTGGGGTGACCAGGCAGCAGCTCCTGGCCCCGACTCTGGCCCAGAAATCGGTGTGAGCTGGACAGAGCCCTGGCAAGGAGCATGCCTGGTCCTTCTGACTCTAACACTGAGGGGTCTGAGGTGAGCTTGGGGTGACAGACACAGGCTATCAGCAACTGCTTTGTCCTGGGCAGTGTGACCCCACCATGCAAACAGAACACCTAGCCTCCCGGATCATCTTCCTAAGCACTGTGACCCTGCCATGCTGGCAAAGGGCAGACTAATCTCTCATGTGAGCAGCAAAGTGACCGATGAACTCTGTATTTTATAATCATCTTTCTTTAAAAAAATGTTTTTGTTGTTATTCTATTATAGCTGTCCCAATTTTGCCCCTTTGCCTTTCTCTACTCAGCTCAGCCCCGCTCCCACAGTCAATCTCCACACCATTGTCTATGTCTGTGGGTCATTCATACATGTTCTTTGACTAGTCCCTTCCCCAGCTTTCCACCATTATTCCCCTCCTCCCTCCTCTCTGGCTGCTGTCAGTCTGTTCCATGTTTCCATGCCTCTGATTCTATTTTGCTCATTAATTTTGTTCATTACATTCCTCTTATAGTTGAGATCATGTGGTATTTGTCTTTTACCACCTGGCTTATTTCACTTAGCATAATGCCCTCCAGTTCCATCCATGATGTCAAAGGGTAGGAGCTCCTTCTTTCTTTCTGCTGCGTAGTATTTCATTGTGTAAATGTACCACAATTTTTGATCCATTCATTTACTGATGGGCACTCAGGCTGTTTCCAGCACTGGGCTATTGTGGATAGGACTGCTATGAGCACTGGGGTGCATAGGTTCTTTTGAATTGGTGTTTCAGGATTTTTAGAATCACCTTTCTTTTAAACAGTACCCGGTCCTCCTTTATCCACTGTCATCTGGGGGAACCGTCACTTGGCCCAACCTGGCTGGAATGGGGCAGCACATCCCTGGCTGTGCCAGGCCACAGACCTTCCCTGGGTGTGGGAATTGGATGGCACTGCCTTACCACTCTCCATCCTGTCTCTCTAGGCTGGGGTCATGGGTTTGGTTACTTTTTTCCTCAGGAGGTGAGAGGTCAAGGCCCATATCCCCTGTCTTCCACTCTGCTCTGTGTGGCCAAGGGGCACCAACCCAGCCGCCCCACCAGATTGTCGAAGATAACAACTAGGAACCCCATGCTATGGTCATTTTAAATGTGGCAGGCTCACCCACTTGAGATTTCCCTTATATGATTGTTGTTAGTGAGAGGTGGCCTGTGTGGCCACTCAGTCACCCACACCCAGCCCCAGGCTCACCTTCGTGTCTCAAGGTCACAGGTTGTCGTCCATGGCCCATAGGCCGTGTGCTTCTGCTGAGAGTCCTGTGAGGGAAGTTGAAGTGACAGATGTGAAGTGTCTGGAATGGGAACTGGCTCTGGCACTGCTGGGCAGGGGTGGTTTTGCCACAGGTGGGCTGCGAGGGTGGCTATTGGACAGCAGCCCACACGTGGTCAATAATCACCAATGTCAGGCTCCATTCCTGACCTTCTTGAGCTCTGGCACCAAGTGCTTCTGGCTGGAGGGCATGAGGCTTGCATTTGCACCAGGATCAGTGAGCTGTACCTGGGGGTCATCCTGTTTACAAAGGAGTATCACGCTGTGTGGGCAGGTGCACTGAGCAGGTGTGGGGGGGACATGGGGCCATGCAGCCCTGACCTCCTCTTTTCAAGAAAGGAAGCCTGTGCCACCATCTTTGAGCTAGATTTTTGGCTTGGTTTGTGGAAGCAGCTGTTCGGGCCTGACCTGGGCAGTTCATCTCCTGAAGTGAGTTGTCCAATAGGCAGGATATGAGGAAATCCACTAGCTGAGTCACTGTGATGTCATCACCTTCAGTATTCCTGCAGGTGTGAAGTGGAACCTCTTTCGGGTAGGCACCTGCCTCAGAAAGTGTCTGGATTTGGAAGGAAAGGCTGGCATTGTCCCCAGAAGTTCTCAGGGCAGCCTCTGAGGCCCGAGGCAGCCTGTAGGCAGGCCCAGCCGGGACAGACCCCAGGCCCCTGCAGAACTGCTCTCTGGGGAACTGCAGGCAAAGGGCTGTTCAGGGGCAGCCTGCCACACCCCTGCCTTAGGCTCCTCTCCTGGGCCATGGGAGTCCCCACCACAGCCTCACTGTTTTGTCCCAGCCATTTGGCTTGCACCCACTGCAGTTTTGTCCCCTTTACCTGTGAGGAGAGCTGGGAGGTAGGACAGGTAAAACATCCTTTGTGCTCTGGGGTTAATGCTGAGCTTCCAGGAGAGCAGAGAGGTGCGCAGGCAGAGTCTACTCTGGGTGCGGACTGCAGAGAGGATGTGGGGACATCCTCCTGGCCCCTGATGTTCCACCCATCAAGGTGCTTTTTTGATGATTCTACCTGTGTGGAGTAAGGAGCTGACAGCGTCACAGCAGAAAACCCGCCCGATGTGAGAAGCAGAGAAGGTGCCCCTTGCCACCGCCGTGTGGGAGAGGGTGGGCCTTGGTGGCCTCAGGTGTGGGATTCCTGAGGCAGCTGTAACCACTATGACAGATGGGGGCGGCTTAAGTGGCAGCAAAGTATCGTCTCTGTCCTGGAGGCCGGAAGTCTGCGATCAACGTGGTTTCCCCTGAGGCCTCTCTCCTGGGACTGAAGACTGTCCCCTACCCACGTCCTCTTGTGGTCATCCCTCTGTGTGTCTTCCTTTTCATGTGATGTTCTTTTTGTCAGGACTCAGGTCATATTGGATGAGGCACGACCCCAATGTTACCAATAACATCTACAATGATCCTGATCCCAAATAAGGTCACATCCACAGGCTCTGGGGGCAGTACTTCCACAGATGAGTGCGGGGTGGGGCACAGTGCAGCCCTTAACAGGCCATGAGGTTTCCTCAGCAACCTTCTCCCCGCACCCTGCTCTCCTCACTGTCTCTGTGGCTCTGGCCTGTCCACCATGATGAGTGGAGATGCAGCCCACTCTCAGCCTCGGCCCCTGGGCACCTTTTCCTATTGTTTTACTTTCTAAACCGAGTCCTTTGTGCTGTATGCCCACTCTGCATTGCCATCCTCAGCACCCTCCACAGCCCCCTTACGTTTCCTGAGCCCCCCAGGTACATAGGGCTGGAAATGCTGTTTGTCCATCCTGAGTTGGTCTCTCCGCATTGCTCACCCCATTGTAACAGGGGTTTCTGTTTTCCTTGGCTCTGCTCCCCCCTGTCCTGGGACCTGTCATTTGGGAGAGTAGATCCAAGGGGTGTCTGGGCCTCAGATGGCAGAGGCTCCTACGGCCTCTTCTTCCAACCTGTCCCAGACCGGTGCCCCGTAGCATCAGAGCTCCCCACATCCCAGCCAGGTGGCCACCTGCACCCTGGCTTTGGGAAGATCTTGGGGCATCACTGCTCCTCCATGAGTGTCCCCTGCTGCCCCCCGTAGGGCCACCTGTGGGGGACCCGTAGGTCCCCCAGAAGGATTCCAGGGGAGGTGGCGCTGGGGAGGGAACTGTGAGCTGCATTTTCTGTTTCCTGTTTCTAGAGCCAATTCCTGTAACTCCTTCGGGTTGTTTTGGTTGGAAGAAGGAAGGGTGGATATTTTTCTGTGGTTCAACTATCCCCACTTCAGCTCTTGTAAGAAAGTGTTCCCCTGTTCTCATCTGGAGAAGAAAATGCCTGGAAACGCTCCTCCCTCTTTGAGCGCTCATTTCCTTTCCCTGCGACAGACATAAAGAACCTCTGCAAGGGCTGGGCTGGACGTTCTCACGCAGGCCGCACCGCCAAGCCAGTCTGCCTGCTGGACATGGCTCGAGGTGAGGCAGAGGCTGAGTTTGCCCCTGCTCCACTCACTCTCTTCCCAGGAGTTGGGCGTTGCTCTCCTCCGGCCTCCTGCTTCTTCTCCCCTCCTCCCTCCTGTGCCCCCTCCCCCTCCCCCCTCCTTCCCCTCCTCCTGCTCCTCCTTCTTCTCTCCCCCTCCTCTTTTCTTCCTGTCCGGAAGCCCAGCAGACCCCAACCATCTGGGACGTGTTGCCATCCTCCTGGTCTGCAGGGACATCTGCTTCTCTGAGGTCCTGCGCCCTGAGGAGGACAAGCATTCCCAGCTCTCAGGGTTACAGATGTCCACACGTGTGTCCTAAAACCCAGAGGGCTGTAGGGTCCCTGTATGCTCAGGAGAAGTTTGGGGCAGACTTCACCCCAGATCCCATGAGATTGTTTGGGTAATTCTTCCTGAAGGAAGCCAGACACGTAGTCTTGTCAGGTGCTCAGCAGCGATGTCTGATGGTAGATCATTCAGGAATCATTGGGCTTTCATAGCCAACCAGTGTAAGCACATGCTAGGAGGACCTTAGGGTTAAATATTATAAATAATGAAAATGCAGCCTGAACCTACCTATGTTGGTATCCTGGGGCTGATGTGACAAAGTTTCACAAACTGGGTGGCCTAAGTCAACAAACGTTTATTCTCTCATGGCTCTAGAAGCCAGAAGTCTGAGGTCGAGCTCTCGGCAGGGCTGCACTCTCTGCAGGCTCTCTCGGGGAGTCCTTTCTTGTCTCTTCCAACTCCTGGGAGCTCCAGGTCCCCCTGGGCTTCTGGCCGAATGGCTCCAGTTTCTGCCTCCATTTTCATATGGCTTCCTGCCTGTGTGTGTCTGTGTCCTCTCCTATTACAAGGACACCAGTCATTGGATCAGGGCTGACCCCCCACCCAGCATGACCTCCTCTTAACTAATCAAATCTGCAGATACTTTCAAACAGTCACGTTCTGAGGTTCCAGGTGGATGTGGATTTGAGGGGTGCTGTTCAGCCCAGTATATTGCCCACGGAAACGTGGCATCAGAACACCTGCCATCTTCTGCTTTGTTTGGCAAAGCTCTTCTGTCCGCCTGGGTGTGGTCTTCACATTAGTGTTTCGGTCTTAAGTCCTTATTTTGAGGTCACCCCTTCAGTGTCCACGCTGAGCAACAATTAACGCTGCTCCATTTTCACATTTGTTGATTTAAGACTGTACCCAGATCTGAACTCTGTGCTCAGGAAAACTGAAGTTGCTAAGCCATGACTGTGGACAAACCTCTGGTGTAATGACGAGGTCTGTTTTAGCCACGGTGAACTCCAGGGCCATTCTCTGCACATCACCATTTGGTCCCCATCTGTGTCAGCTCTATGATTCTTTGGTAGCCCGGCCTGGAAGGGAGGGCAGCTGGCAGGGTGGGGCGCCTCACAGCAGCCCAGCTCAGCTCCACATCTGGACCTTTTAGAAACAGGATTGTGGACGTGGTTGTCTCTACATTTGGAACCACTTTTAACTAGCTTAGGGCCACTGTAAGCATGTAGAATTATCCACCTTGAGAAGAAGCACCTCAGGGGTCCACTTTAGACTGCGGCAGCCCCCTTGACCAGGCAGATGCTGACACAGGCTACACGTCACTGCATGCATAGTAGTGTCCCCAAATGTTAAGGAGACTTACCGTCTTGCAGTTTTCCTCTTCATAGTGCAGTTGAGGTAGGAGGAAGCCACCTGCACCCTGTGGGAATAAGGCAGGACACAATGTAACTGGCCAGCTCCTCCATCTCAGCAAAGTGGTCCTTTGTCCTCTGTCACACCCAGGTCCTGTTCCTCAGGAAACCTGTCAACTTGGCCTCTCAGAATTACTTCTCTCCTCCATCTCTGTGAGCTAAACGGGTGTTTCAAGCACAAGGCCAGCCAATGCCAGCACCTCCTTGGAGTGCAAACCCAGGAGGCTGACACCCCTCACCCTGTGTCTTGCCCCTGCACCTACCCAGAGAGTGCCCACTCTGCTCTGGCCTCCTTGCTGGTCCTGCCCCAGTGCCTTTGCACATGCTGCCCCTCTGCGTAGAGGCCCATCTCTCACAGCTTGGCTCACTGCCTCCTGCCTTCAGGTGTTTGCTCACATGTCCCTCCCCAGCAGCCTTTTAGGACCACTGGCTGGCACACTCCCCTCTCATTTCTCTTTATAGTGCTGGGCTGGTGCCTACAGACCTAATGATCAGCTGTTCCCCAGAGAGGCTGCGGGGCCTTCACAGGCTCAGTTCTGCCTAATTTGTCCAACTGGACAGCAGGCAAAGCTGCCACAGTGGCTGGCACTTGGGGTCATTCTCCTTAAATAGGAGGGACAGCCATTTAATTTCCGCACGAGGTGAGAACAATCCCACCCACAAACTGGCTCTCACCAAGCGTGTAACAGTCACGCATTTGGGTGGAGTTCATCGTGCAGCAGTCCTGGAAACAAAACAACAAAACGCAGCGTTGGCTTTGGTCAGGGCTGCCTCTCCGGGGACTGCCAGGCTTGCTGGGCTTCCCGCTTCTCTGGGCTGACCACCTCTCCGAGCTGACCACCCGCCTGGGCTGAGTGCCTTGCTGGGCTGCCTCTCCTTTGAGAGGTCTGAGTGTAATGGAGCCCAGACCTTGCAGGGACCCCATCCGCCTTCCCTGTGAACTACGTTGCTACTGGCCTGTGAGCTCCGTGCCCACTTTCATGTCGGTGGGTATGTGGCAGGCACCTCTGGCAGCCTTTTTCATGCCAGAATAAAACAAATTGGGTCTGTTCGATCCTGTCCGCTGTGCCAGCTGGAATTTGCTCATGATGACAGCCAGCCCTCAGCGGCCGGAGGGGAGGGACTTCCTTTTGTCTTGCAGTGTCTCCCAAGGAAATTGTAACAAGTTTTGGGCTCTAAAATCAGAGGCACAAAAAAACCCCATAAAAAGCCGGCATATTTTAATACAAAAATTCAAACCGGAGATGATTTTCTCACAACCCTTGTAGTGCCCTGGCGGGTTTGGGTTTGGAGCGCTGCTGTGGCAGAGCCCTCAGCAGGCTGGGGCTGAGCGGCTCGCTCTGGCGGGAGGCCCCTCCCGCTGGCAGGGCTCGCCAGTGGCTGCCAGCCTTGTCCTGGGCAGTCCGTCCCCAGTGGCAGGACTTCCCCAGGCTTTGTCCTCCCTATAACCTCGTGTATCTCAGGTCTTAAGTGGGCAGCCCTTTGGGACACAGCCTCTCGCATAAGCTCAGGGGCAGGTGAGGCCCAGGTACAGTCTGTCTTCTGAAAACAAAACGACAACAACAACAGCAACAACAAACCCAAAAATCCTACCTAATCCTAGTGCTCAAGGAGGACCTCCCTAGAGGTGGAGCACCAATCCTGGTGGCCTTGGGCATATTCCTCTTGCCCGAGGACCTGGATGGTCCAACCCTCCATGGTCAGCCGGCCTCTCAGCATCTTCCCGCCAACCTCCCACCCCCTGAAGCTCTGTGCGCACCTAGCATACCTGAGGCGACTTCCACAGGTCTCCTCTTGTTAACCCAGGAGTGTGATGCCTTTACAGCACTCCGCACAATCACTGGTTACCCTTCGTAACAGTCATTTCCCCTTCCACAGAGAGGAAACCAAGGCTCCGTGGGGTTAGGCCATTTGCCCAAAGGCACACTGCATGGAGGCGTGCAGCCAGCAACCCAGCCCAGGCAACCCCCGATGGCCTGTGCTCTGACCAGCAGGCTTCCCTGCCTGCTCCAGGCACTGCATGCTGCTCACAAACTGGGGGGGAGCCAGACAGTGGGTGACAGCACAGGTGGCCCCTGGTGCCTGGAGAACTAAAGCAAGGTAGCATAAGGAGCCAGGTGGGGGTGAAGGCTGCACGGCTATGGGGACATGGCGTGGACGGAAGTTCTGATGGAAATCGGGGTAGCTGTCCTGCCTCTCCAGGCTTGGGGAGCGGATAGGGCAGGGCAGGGCAGGGTGCTGCCTGGCCTTTGCCACGTTTGCCACCGAGGCTGTGCATGCAGGGGACTGTGGTGAAAACTGGGGGTGGAGAGAATAACCAGGACCTACACCCCAAGCCCACCTCCCAGAAGCAGCTACGCTGAATGTGCTAAATGTCAGCATGGGTGCCTCCTGGATTTCCCTGCAGCCCTGGGGGGCCAGATACTTTGTCTGTGACAAGTTGCTCCTGCTGGGAGAAGGGCTGGGTGACCCTTGGACCCCACACCCACCAAGTCAGCATTCTTGGGGTTCCCAGACCCCATCTTCCCAGCTTTGGAAAAGTAGGCTGGAGCCAAAAAGGAGAGCAACTTGCCCTTTCTCTCTTTCCATTGATTTGTTTAAAGTGGTTTAGGTTTTCTTTAAAACAAAACTGTTTTTAGCCCTCAGGAAGTGCGGCGTGTATGGCTGTCCCATGAGGCTTCCCCAGAGGCCTGAGATATATTTTAAGCAGAGGCCAGCTCTGCTTTCTTCACGAGCTCGCAGAGTGGTTGGGGTGACAGATCAACCATATCTGTGATCCTTGTGTCGAGGTGGTGGCACTGTGGTCGCCTTGCCCTGAGGTGAGCAGCGAGAGGCTACAGGGGCTGACAGCTGCCCAGGGAAAGGCCCTCAGCTGGAACGCCATAATGGTCCTGCTGCTTCCAGCCTGGCTCAGGCTCGGGCCCTTCCACTGGGGCTGTCCAGTGCTGTCCAGGGAGCTCAGGGTGGCGCTGGGCTTCTGGCTGCATTGAGGGGAAGGTGCTGGGCCTGGTGTTCAGGGACTGCCAACCCCACACCTTAGGTCCCCTTCCTTTTGGCTTGTCACGGAGAGAACATGGCCCAGATGGAGAAGGAATCTGCTCGTCCTCTGGATGCAAGGACAGAGGGAACACAGGGCCTGCTTTTAGGTTTTGCAGCGTCAGCAGGCGGAGGCAGTGGGCATTGACCACATTAGTCATGGCTTGTCTGGGGGGCTCAGAGCCCCAGCAGGCAAGTCTCGGCAAGTCTTGGGTTAGTCAAAGGACTGCGTGACCAGGATGCCACCCTGAGTGTCCAGACAATGGTCCTCTGCAGGCCGGCCGCCTTCACACATTCTGGTGCCAAACCTGTCTTCATCCAAAGAAGCCTGTGCTGGGCCATCTCTCTTGCTCACTAGTGTTGGGAACAACCCCTAGAAGCCTTGCCAGGGTGAATATCCTGCACTTGGGCCCATCCTGGGCCCTGCCCCCTATTTCCCAAACCTTGCAGCTGCCTGGATTCAGGACAAGATGGTCTCTTACCACACGTGTGGTCAGGTTTCCTCCTAACACTTTATCTTTCCCATGTGGGGTCTCAACTAAATTTCTTTAAGGGGAGATTTTGGTTGGTGTTCATAAAAGTAGCTTAGGTTTGTCTCTGCTCCTTTAAGATCCTGCTGCCAGATACCAGAGCTGAGGGAGGGGTGCGCCTTGGGCCTGGCCTCCTTCCTTTGATCTCTGGAGCCTCAGCCAACAACAACAGAGCCAGGCTGAGGTTATTACGTTGTCCTCTCGTGTGCAGGGTGTGTTTCCACATGACGCTGCAGAGGTGCTTTCTGAAGAAGAAAACATGCTCGTTACTTTTCCCGGAGTGGCTCAGCCTGGGGGTCCTGGTGCTGTAATCAGAGTAGCCCTTCCACATTTCCAGTCTGGCCATCTCTGTGGAGGGCACTGACATGCGCAATAGGCAACATGTGGCGCCTGCCTGCTAAGTTAAACACTTTAAATGCGTACAGTTCCTTTCCAGCTTTGTAATAATCTTCCTTCAAAATCAGAAACATGAGGCTTTAATACTAATAAAAGAAAGGAAAAGTCCAGTGGGTTTTCCCGTGGAAGACTCCAGGCTCAGGGAAGGTGAATTCTGCAGTCGAAACCCAGTAGCACAGAGCTCGTCTGTGTGGGGGTGGCTGAGAGGAGGAAGGGCTCAGGGGTGCGGAGACGTGGCTCTTGTTTCCGTTGTGTGTGTTTCGTGACCGGTAGTTAGTATGCCCAGAGGACAGCGGCCACATTTGGAAGATTGATCACCTCTGATTTTCCTTTGTTTGTGAAACGCTGAATCATTGACTCTGAAGACAAAAACAGGAGCAGCAGAACTGGGGGCAGAAGAGGAGGCGCGCTGAGTAGCTGCAAGGTGATTCTGTGGCATTTAGGGTTGAACCGAAAACAAAATTCCAGGATGCTGAGAAATGGAACTCCCTGAGGTTTTTGGCATACTTTAGGGTCACTTCTCAATTACCAAGGGTAAAAATGGTGTGTCCACATACGTAGTGTGAGTATATAGTACATCCACACGTATCCACAGACTAGACATGCACGTGTGTACGTTCACTTAGTGTCTTTTAGTACATTTAGTGTCTGTGCTGAAACTTTCCCTCCCCCACCCCAGAAGCCTGCTCACCCTCAGCGACACCTGAGTCTAGTGGATCCTGGTCCCAGTGACCAGCCTGGGGCTTGGGGTCAGGGGCTCTTACAGCTTCTCTCCCCAATCGTGTCAGTTCATGTGGGTAGCGTGAGTCCCTCTTCCCAAGCGTTCGAGAAAGAGAATCCTGGCCACCACGTTGTTAAAGCCAGACCCTCACTGACCTTCTACTGATGACAGCGTTGTCCCCGCATGTGGTTATGGGGCTGGCCACCAGGCTGGATCCCTAGTGGTGTGTGTCATCGGTGGACACTCTTGTCCCCATGTGCCATCAGTGGATGTGCCTGTCCCCATGGCATGCGTCCTCAGTCGTCCTCAGCGTGGGCTTGGCAGTCATTCCCCAGCATGGTCCGAGTGTGGGGCCCTTGGGAACCCTCACCAGGGTCAGGGTGTTTTTTGGGGTGCGTACCAACAAATAAATCTCCATAGACCAGGGTAAGTGGTGTGTCATACATCTTGTTTTGCCAAAATGAGCAAAACTGTGAGAAGCTGGGGCAAGGATAAGAAGATAGAGACTTCATACAGGATGTAAATTACCGCTGTCACGTGAGGAGACACATGTTTATTTTAGGAGACCCTTTGATCCCAAATGACTGAGTCTCTAGATGTAAATTCCAAATTTGGTTACTACAAAGCCTGATTAAACAGTCAGTCCTAACCCAGGATTACTGATGGGCAGAATCTAGAAACACCCCTCTCAGTTTTTGAAGCTCTGTTTTAATTTTGAGAGAAAGAAACTAAAACCATCTGCAGCTCGTTGAGAAGTCTGTTTGCATGGCCCCCTGCCCGTGAATGCTTGGTTTCATCGTCCCTAATCTTTCGCTTTAAAATCAGAAGTTCAGCATAACAGTTACAGCGGCCCCTTGAATGGGACCCACCATGGGCCTCAGCCGCACATGTGTCGGAATTATTAAGCCCATAAAACTACATTGTCACATCTGAAACTGTTTAGCCGTTGAAACCGAGACTTCCACTTCAAAGCTGCCGTGGTGTTTCCAGACAGACGCTGGCGGATCACCTTGAAGTCAAATTCCATCCACTGGCAAGCAGCAGAAAGCAGCCTCCGCCCCCTCACAAAGCGTTTCTTACAAACAACAGGCTCTGAAAGTAGCCTGAGTCCCTTAGACACTCGGGGGCAGATGTGCTCCCACACAGCCTTCAATCTGGTGGCGTCTGGAAACTTGCCTTGAATTCCTGGCCCTGACGATGGGGTTCTTTTATTTAAACAGCCTTGGACCTGCTCGCTGCCCGCCTCCACGTCCATGTTTCTCTGCTGGAGCGCTTAGTGACGGGCCTCTCCCACTTGAGGCTCCCGCGGAGCACAAAGCACAGGCCTTCAGTCCCCTCCCTCCTCCCGCCCCCCAATTTACCCCCCTCCTTCCTCCCACCCATCCTCTGCAGCCCCCTGACAGTTCCCGCGGTGCCCACCTGCCAACTGTACTGTCGGCCTCCTTGTTCTCTTCAAGACCCTCGACCCTTCTGACCCTGATACTTCTCCTCACCCGCTTTGGGGTGTCCCCGCCCTTGGGGTTGCTCGGGACCCAGCCTCGCCCTTTGTCTATTCCTGCTTGGTCCAGTTCTGTCTGGTGCACGACCATCCCACGCTTCCCCCGCCTCTCACCCCCATCCGTCCCACAGAACATCCAGTGTCTTGATGGCGTCCAGCAGAGGCTCAGGCACCTCCTGGGCCCAGGCCATCCTGGCCTGGGTGTCACATTGCCCTCCACCCTCACCCAGCCCCAGGCACCTCCCAAACTGCCCTGAAGTGGCCTTGGCCACCTACAGCAAAAGCCTGATGGACATCTCCCCTGAGGGACCCCAGCCATACCAGGCCTCCCTCCGGTACCCTCGGCCTCTCCTCTGAGCCTCACAAACCCTCGTCTGGCTGCCATGCCCGTGGGGCCCATGATTCCCCAGTCCATCACAGCTGGCAGGCGGCTCCTGGTCCCCAGCTTCTCCCTGACCACCCAGCACTGCGGCTGCCACCATTTACAGGATTAACCTTGTGCTGGGCTGCCCGCAAAGAGGAGCAGGGTTGCCCTGTAGCTCTTGACATGGCAGCTTTTTACTTCTAGAGAGTTCCATGGCTGGCCGGGCAGCGCTAACTGCAGAAGTCATAGTTGAGATGGTGACAACGGCCCTTTTATCCCAGCTGTCCCCAAGACCTCCCCATGAGATATGTTAGAGCTGTTTCACCTGCTTAGGTGTTACCTGTTAGGAGCAGGGAACTAAGGTGAGGCTATTTCCCTGCTGCCCAGAAACCCCACCAGGCCATTCCTGTCACGGAGTCCTGTCCTTGTCCCCGCCCCATGCCCCTTACAGCCACACGAAATGGAGATGGGGAGCAGGGGTACAGGCCTAGAGAGGCGCTCTGAATCCAGGAACACCTTTGCTGGAGGTGAGTGAACGTACCCAGGAGAAGTCCAGCTTATTTCTGACCTCACGGGAACACAATTGGTAAACAGCACCTTCTAGATAGCCCCTGTGACCACGAACGAGTGTCGGCCCCGCAGGCCCCATGATCCTAAACACTCACTGAGCACTTAAGGTCATCCTCTCCTGAGGAGCCTACTGAGTCACTGAGGGAGCATCCGTGAGTTCTGTTAAGAGCAGTTCTGGAAAGATGCCACCAACGCACCTGCTCAGGTCACCTCCTCCCTGCCTCCATCTCTCTCTGTTTTTCTCTACCCTCCCCCACCTCTTTCTCACCTGCTTGGACTCTGGTCCACATGGAGTCCAGTGCTGCCCTGCCCCCCACTAGACCTGGGAGGAGGAGACACAGGACTTGGGAACTCACCCAGAACTCGGAGGAGCAGCCTTGACCTCATATTCCAGAGGGCAGTACTTCCAGAAGGCCAGAGGTGCTGGGGCTTTAGGCCTTGAGCTATCGGGGGCTCGAGATCCATTGAGTGGGTCGCCTGAGTCTGTTTTAATGGAAAAGAAGCGGCAGTTCCGAGAGCAGCAGGGGAACCAGACCTGATCTCCCGCCTGGTGGGCAGGGTGTGCCCAGGTGCTGGGCGCCCACTCCCTGGTGGTCACACTGGATTCTCATCACAAACATCCTGGACCCTTTCACAGAAGCGGGGCCTTCTCTTGGGACTGAGCACACAGAGCTGGTTTTCTGGACAGTGTAAATATTTGCCCCGGGGGAACACCACATTCTCAGGAACGCAAGCCAGAGAGAGGTCTGTTGGAGTCTGCAAAGAGTCTACTTGGAGAAGCAAACCAGTTTCTGGCAGCATATCCATCACATTTCTCTCTTGAAGAAGGAATTGCGTGTGTGTGCATCTCCTGCCCTCAGCCTTGTTACCAGCCTGTTTAGGTTAAGGGGAGGAATTCCAGTCAGCGAGCTCAGGTGTCTGAGCCAATGGTGTTACCTTATTTGTCCTTACAGCACAGGTCTCCCCGTTGGGGTGGGGGGGGGGAGAAGGGCCCACAGTGTGGTGTGTGGGCACTTCTGGCACACGGTGGGCTCCTGGAGAGCCCCAGCCCTCCTCGGAACCTATTCCTTGTTTCACCAAGAGGAAACCAAGGCCGGAGTGATTCAGCGACCGACTGAGAATTGTTGGCCAGTGTAGCAGAATGGAGACCAGGCCCAGCTTCGGACGGTGGGAGCTGAATGAACACTGGTCCCAGAGACCCCTGTCCTCCTCCCTGGAACCTACAGCTGTGGCCTGATGTGAAGAAGGGTCTCTGCAGATGCGATCCCATCATGGTGGGGCACCGACCGCCCTCATGTGTATCTTTGTAAGAGGGAGGCACTGAGAGACTCGGCCCAGAAGAGACAGACACAGGGAGAGGCCATATGGCAATGGAGCAGAAGTTGGAGGTGTGGCCACAAGGCCAGAACACCTGGGGCCACCAGGAGCTGGAGGAGACAGAAAGGACCCTCCCGTGGAACCTCCAGGTGGAGTGCAGCCTTGTGACACCGAGATTTCTAACTCTGGCCTCAGAACTAAGAGCATGAATTTCTATTGTTTAGGCCCCCAGTTTGTGACCATTTATTATGGCTGCCCCAGGATACTACCCCACTGTCCTCCAGGCTCTGTTATCTTCAACAGACCCTGTTTTTAAATGTTTTTTATTTATTTTTTTAGTAGGGAGAGAGAGACATTGATGTGTTGCTCCACTTATTTATGCATTCACTGGTTGATTCTTATATGTGCCCTGACCAGGGGTCAAACCTGTAACCTTAGCACATCCCAACAACGCTCTAACCAGGTACCTGGCCAGGGCCTTGGACTCTGTTTATTGAAGCCCAAATTCTGAACACCTCTGCACTAACCTCCTTTAAAGAGCTGTAGGCTGAACTAAGACAGATCTTTCCAAGGAAACACACAGGTTTTATCTGTTTGGAAAAGAGGAGACACCTGTCCTTCCTGGGACAAAACAACTGAATGAATCCCAATGGCTAGTGGTTGGAAACGAAGCACGTCTCACAAGGTCTGCCTTTTCCTGGTGCTCAGCCTCACTCAGTTGTCAGGCAAAAAAGCAGCAGCTCCGAGGCACTTTCTCCCTCAAAGATCTTTCCCAGAGGTTCCCACCTTTGTTTTATGAAAGAGCATGGGGTTTCCAAAGAAAACAGAGGCTCCTGGCAATGTGGGGACGTGTTTGCTAAGATCCCAGATGCAGCAAAGTTTGAAGGAATGTGTGAACAGTGAAACCTGAAAAGCAGAGGCACTCAGGATGTGGGCGTTTGCATCACAAAAGGCTTCTCCTTTCCTAGCTCACCTGCATGGCCTTAAGTAGGAGCTGGTGTCCTGCCCCTCCCTGGCCAGGTGTGTGAGATCCCAGACCTGGCACCTGTGGTGGACAGCTCATGCCACCACAATTCTGGTGGATGGGGGTGAGGACCCTGCCATGGCTACCAGGCTCTGCTGAGTGCCATCCCACAGGGAGGTGTGGCCTGACCTTCTGGTCTTTCAAGGGAGGAGAAGAGCCACAATTTCAGGTGACTCTGCCAACACCCTCCACCCACAGACAGCTGTGGGGAATGCCTCACAGTCTCA
>PVKU01011510.1:0-42784 GCA_004027475.1 Anoura caudifer | reverse complement strand
GGAAGGGAGCTGGGGAGGGCTGGGGCGGAGGGACGGGATGGGAGTAGAAAACAGAAGACTGTATAAGAACAACAATTAAAATAAAATTTAATTAAAAAAATAAATTGCTTATAATTAAGTAAAAAAAAAAGAGTGTTTAGCAGAGTGTATACATGTAAATTCTTTGAGACATAAGCAATGAAGCAAATATATACTCAGTACATCTTGAGGAACTTAGTGATATATTTATCAAACTGCTCATTCTGTTTAAATATCAAAACTCCATTTGAAACTTGCAGGTATAACCCTTAAATGAAAACATAGTATTGATTTTATTTGTTGTCTTTTGAGTGAAAACTTGTTCAATTTATCACTAAACCATGAAATTTCAAATTCTTTCTTCCATAGGCCACTATCACATTGCCGCTTTGTTCCACCTCATTATAGAGGAACATTTAGTTTTCTTCCGTAATGTGATGTCTTGATGCAGAAAGGGTCATATATCATTCAGGTGGCCCTGTAGGCCATCTTATTTTGAAAACTATAGTTTTCTGACCTAATAACTATGTTGTAGCTATATAGAAATAATAAAGTCTACATCTCCTGTGTTGTGGAAATTTGGTAGACTATGTGGTAGATAAGGCTAAGAGGTAGAAGGGTAATCAAAGTTATTATGTATGTCCAAATTCTTACCACAGCATTTTGAAATATATATCCCAAATTATTAATTTCTACTTTGATTTGTCTTTGTATATGCATGTGTCTAAACGTACTAAGTGTTAATCAAAAAGTCCACTTGTGTTTGCTTCAACAGCCTTATTCTTTTCTCTAAGAAATCATATTTTAAGACAGATAAAAATACTAATATTAATTTCTTTTTAAAAATGTTTGTAAATATACACTTTGATATAGTCAATATATATTTAGTACTTATTATGTTTATGTTTCCAAATATTTTACTAGCAACTACAAAAATATAAAATATCATGTTTCGAATCAGATAATTCAACAGTAATTACATCTTACCCCCAAATTATGTCTTTCTGATATAGTGAATATATAGAGAAATCTGCTTTCTTGAACATATTCCTCTTTGACTCACAGTTTATTGTTAGCAACCAGTCATGGTGAGGAATAAATGTAGATTTCTTTGTTTACAACATTGACCGTGACAGGAGTTATATTTTCACACAAAGGTTTTGCAGGCTTGGGTGGCTCACATTTTAAATATATAATTCCAGAGATCATTTTTTCTAGTTTTCTCTTTTCAGTTAGAAAGAATTATAACACAATTTCAAATTCAATTCAAGTCTCTGACCCTGAACTACTAGAACATAAATATATCTAATCCAATTACATCAGTGGTCCAAGAACACTTCCTGCTTTCTTCTTCCTTGGAGATATTTTGTTTCATTGTTTCCTGATGCTAAGACAGACTTAGTGAGTGGAGGACCCCATATATGAAAGAGTGATAGCTTCCGAGATGGGAATAGGTTTTCATCCAACTGCCACAGGAAGATGCCACGCTTTGGTGATGATGTCTGCTTCAGTCCAGCTGTTTAATCCACTGTTTCTTCTAATGTAACAACCCTTCAATGTAACAGGAAAGCCTAGAAGTTAACAATATTTCATTATTGCTTAAGTAAATCAATTCCAAAATAAATCAATTACTAGTGCAATAATATTCTACATATTTTCATTAACCATCAAGTGCTGAAACCCAGCGAGTTACCCTGAAACAGAAAATAAACACATGCTGGAGTTATTTTAAAAACTTGTTTGCCCAAACTTTGAAAAGATCTTAAGAAAAATGGATCAGAAAGGAGAACAATAGGATTCATGGGTCTGTTTTTCATTTTCAAAATATTTATTGATGTGTGGAGATTGTCTTTAAATATGCTGTATTTTAGCCTACATTTAAAAATATTTTTTTCTGCAAATGGTAATGCACAATGGTAAGTAAACATATTAGTGCAATATGATCATTGAAATCAGAAAGAAGTTGCCAGAGGAATGAGCCCTTTGAAGAGGCTCTTGCTGTGGTTGAATTAGGACAAACACAGGCATGGCAAGTAATATGTTTTGAGAAAAGATTCCTTATGCGTCCTGATGTTTGGACACACTGTGTGATCTTATTTCCAGAAAAATTGAGAGCAGCACTTTCATCTGCCATTTACTACCAATTCAAATTTGATCCAATTTCTAGGCCTTCGTGGCCTATGATTCTCTACTTCATGAAACAAAATACTAATCTATTGATATGAGGCCGGAAAGAAGAGGACCGATATTAGAAAGTTCAAGTGCATTTCATGTGCATAGTTAAATTAGAATTTTCTATTTATATGTGAGTACTAGGATGCTTGAACACCAACTCTAAACATATCCACAATTTCTTTGATGAGACATAGTCTTTTCCCTATAATATTGTAATTGTATCACTCAGAAATCATATGAGAAAATAGAATTTTTCTCTCTCTCAGAATGTAATTTTTTCCCCTCTTATAAAAGTTCTAGACGAGGTGAAAATTCCATCTATAATTGAGCAGATTAATCTTCAGTGACCTGCTGTACTTATTCATTTTGAGGACAAAGCAGTAGGCTTCATAGGTCCAACCAGGTCAGTTGATGACTTGGCCTGCACATGGTTTTAGTTAACTAAGACTGCTCTCAAGACAGTCAGCCCCATTGCTTACAGTGAAATTGGACTTGTAAGAAGAAATCAGCTTGGGAAATGTCAAGTTCTTATTTTAATGTGCTTATAATTCAGCAGAAAACAGGTTGTTCTTTTTTTTCACAGAGCCCCACCCACAAGGAGTCTATTGATTTGTTTCTTTATATGAAATAGTACGACAGGGTGAAGGTAAAGCAGAAAACAAATGATGATCTACTCTAAGATGCAGATCTATATTGGAGTCAGACTGCTGACCTGTGAAATACATTCAAAGAGTATTTACAAAATCATTCCTACTGTCAGAATGATGAAAGGAGATCTTCATGGGGTGTTGCAATAGGGACTGAGAAACCAGGAAGTTTCTAAAGGTCCTCATTAACTTAAAATTATAAAATTTACACATATTTAGATAATGAGAAGTGTATATTTTAATTGCAGAAGAAAAAATTTGATAGAACCTAAAGTGTCTTTATGTACTGGAAAGACACTTTACTGTTTGGAGAGAAGAGTGTTGCATGGGGAGAAACTACTAAAATTAAACTCGTGAATGTTGAAGATTACAGTTTAACTTCGTATGTGTTTTAACATGATCATTATTGTTATTAAAACTGCTTAAACATTATTATGTTGCTGGGAACCTTCCAGAAAAACTTTCTCATGCAAAGGATCTTCATTTTCATTCACTAAAATAGTGTCTACATATAGAAAAATGCTTTTGTAACTGTAAAGCAAGGAATTAGTTATCATTATTCTTTCATTTATTCAAGCATTTGACTAGCATCATTGAGTACTACTTTATATCAGGATATGATATAAATTCTGGCAGGAATGACAATTTAAAAATGAACAAAATAGTCTCTATCCTATAAAAGTTCATGAAATGACCATTTAAATTTGATATATGTGCAGGGTACTATAAGACAACTAAAAAAGGTCGCAAGAAAAGGGGGACAGAACTACTAGAAAGGAAATAAGCTTAGGGGTCAAGAAAATTAGATTCTACTCTAAGTAATATGAGTAAACAGTTTATAAAGAAAATTAACCATTATTCCTTTTTATACAGTTAGTGGTTTGAAAAGACTATTATTATGATTTTGAACTTCAAATATCTTGTAATTCTAGGGTCTAGGTCATAAAATTGTGTTTGACAAAATGGCATTCAAAAGTAAATTATATCTACACATTTATTTTATTTTACCAGATTACCAAATGCATTTTACCATCCAAAATGAATTTCTGGTGTTATATCTATTTCATTTAGAAGTACTTTAATTAGAAATGTATGAATAAATCCTCAAATGAGATATTGCTTCTGAAACAAGGTCTGGGATCCAGCTGTAGGTATTCACTTTTCCAAGAAGATGTACTCTTGTCTCTAGCCATTTGTATGTGAATCAGAAATTTGACCAATGTAGACCGTATGAATTAAAAATGTATTCATAGAAAAGAAAAGGAAGGAAGGAGGCAACAGAGGGAGGGAAGGAAGAAAAGAGGAAGAAAGGAAACTGGGAAGAAAAGAATCACAAAGTTAGTGTGTCCTAACTTTAAGTATAAGTTAACTCAACTTATACAATTTATAGATTGTAAGAGATAAAAATGTCACTGTTGTGTTATTAAGAGTAAATGCTTGACCTATACTCAGTGTTTTTATGATAAATCAAATTAGAAAATTTTATCTAAAATCTTCTATGCAGCCTTAAAGAAAGTAAGGGATGTATAACATATTTAGGATTGAAGTGGTGGAGATCCATTGAAATTTTGAGGAAAAGCACATGTACAGATATCTTTTTTAAACTTATTTCTCAACCCTCCTCTGGAAATATGTTTGTTGACTGAGGAGAGAGAGAGAGAGAAATAGAGAGAGAGAAACATTGATTAGATGTCTCTGGTACCCATCGTAATTGGCTCAAACCCACAACATTTGGTGTATGAGATGACTCTTCAACCAATTGAGCTACCCAGCCAGAGCTGTATCAAGATCAGTGTGGTGATTGCAGTGGCTGGGGATGGCAGTGGAAGAGGATAAAGGGGGATAAATGGTAATGGAAAAAATATAATAAAAGAAGATATTTTGACCTTAAGTATAATACAGACAGATTGCTTGCAGTAGATATTTTTAATAAGATAATCATGAGAATTTCACTTATGTTTCATATCTGATAAATTCAAAAAAATTCCAAAGAGAAGCAATTTATTATTAATTTGCCCTCTTGTGAAATGCTGACTACAAATTCCCCACAGAGAGTTATTATCTGTGGGTTAAATCAGCTTCGCCATACAGCATGTTAAACAAGTAAATTATTGCTTACTGTAAACAATAATGTTTAGTTCAATGCAGTTTAAAAATCAGTTTCCTTTTAAAAATAAAACATGATATTTTATTTGACACATCTTTAAAATAAAAAGTCATTATTTTCTTTACTTTGAAAACAATTATAATAAAGTAGATTGTTTGTTAAGAATCTTCTAAGTCTTGAATAGTCATTTATTCATTACTTCATTCTTTTAAAAAGTAAGTATTGAGTATTTGTTATGTGCCAGTCATTGTCCTAAGAAGTGAATAATATTTGCTTTTTTAATAATTATTTTTGAATAATTCAGAGCCATTTACATCTTTCTATTTATAGGGTTTATTATTATTATTATTATTAAGATTGCCTTCAATAGGTTCACAAGATAGATTCTCACACTAAACCACACATGTGCAATCGAAGAAGTAGTACCACAATTTGCAATTTTCAAAAGTGTGATGTTCATCTTTATTATAGCAGTATGAGACAGTTAGAAACACTGAAGAAGGTATGTTGTAAGCCATGGAAATCAGAAAGCCGATAAAGCTCAGCAGAAGAGAGAAAGCTAAATCTGGCCTCCTGCTGTGTTACATTAGAAGAGAAAATGTTTCTGTGACATGTATAATCTTGGGTCAAAATGCATTTGTTTGAAAAGATTGTGATATGTCACATTGCTCTCTGTGGAGTCCCTCTGCTAAATGAGGGCAATGAAATTCTCCCCGGTTCTCAGCAGCCAGGCAGATGTTTGTTTTGTCTAGATTACCTGGGGCCAAAGAATGCAAACCTGCTGCAGAAAAGGGCCGTGTACTAAAAATGCCTTCCATTACCTTTGGGGGCCTACCTAAATTTTTTGACCCCTTAGATATTTTGGATCCTGAATCCTTCCCTCTGACTACAGTGACTATTGTAAAGGAAAGGCTGGAAAAAATTATGACATAAATTGATAGGATAGTAAAGGATGAAAGTGTCAAAATGTTCAAGAAGGTATGTGATAAATCCATGGAAAATACATGTATTCTGGGTCACAAGGAAAGAAAACAAAGGAGGCATTTGTTATGTCAAAGATCAATGTAAATAAAAACAGCCAAGTGACAGTTTAATTCCTCAAGCACATATACAATCTATATTGTCAATAATTTAAAAATTAAATATGTAAATTTCCCCTTAGGTAAGAATATAATTAAAAGTTTCAAATCTTATATGGAGAAGGAAATAGAAGCAAATATCAAGAAACCCAAATACAACCTACATTTATATAAAGCCTCTCAAGTTTATAATGCATGTGTTCATATTTCATCCCATTGAAGTATTATAAAAATACTAGTAGATTTAGTAACCACAATTTAAGATTCAGAGAGGGCAAACAAGCTTCCAGTTTTCAGAAAGTAATAAATGATAGGTCCAAGATGCTGAACTGAGTCCTAATGTAGAAGAACTCAATTGCTCCCAAAGGAAGAAGGAAGAACAAATTGCACTCAGCATGTCAGCTCTCCATGTCCTCTCCCCTTCGTGTGTTACAGGGGGTGCGGAATGATGGAAAAGAGATGGCATAATGTTTAGTTACGGTCACCCGTTACTTCAATGCTTTTTATGTGATTTATAGAAATTAAAATATTATGAATTTGATTAACTCTCTTCTGCATTACACAATAGCATCCAAATTCTTCCAGATTTGGGTAATATCTGGATAAATTATATTTTTAATTAAGCATAAAAATAGTAAACTAGTTGATGTTTTTCTTGAAGAAATTATTCATACATCCATATTAAGAATATTAAGGTCTCACTCAAATGTTCTGACATTTCAATGTCAAATGAATTTTAGCACTTAAAAGACTATTCCCTTAGAAAACTACCTGCAATTATATCAAGAAGCCTGCATAAACTAATAAAGAAACCAATTATATCTTAAATTTAAATTGGAATTCATAAACTCTTCAGCTGTAAAAAAAAGGGGTAAGAAAAAATAGGTCCTAGAAAATGATTTATTTCTAATGGAAAGGAATTCTCTATAAAGATTTCATTTTAGGCACATGTGGGGAGTTGGCAATTGTACTCTTTCATTTTGCCAAGAGAAAATAAAATACAACAGGTTCTCCTTTGCAGAAAGAGGAAATGAAAGAAGAGAGCTGGTTGCACTGCATGGAACGGTGGTGTAGGAATTTTGAATAGAACTGGCAGAAATGGACTGCTTGTCTAGATTAGGGTGATCTGAATAGTCATTATGCAGAGCAAGCGTACTTCACATTTAAGCATAGCTCCCCTCAAAATCTGAGGAAAAGAAAGAATTTGTAAGTACCTGGAAATTTGTGGTACTATTTTTAGATATACACTTACTATCAATTTTTACTGTAAACCTATCAAAAATGTAATGTTAACTCTCTTGAACTTTGTGCTGCTTACAAACATATACAGATTAATGACTTCTTTCTCTATGACACTGCTACTTTGCATTGCCTGACGAGTTGGTTACCAAATATTTTCTGTAATAATTTATCCACACTTTTCCAATCTCACTTGTAATTTTTTTATGTTGATTTCTTTTCAATCAAATCACTTAAAATTCAAGAAAATAACCATACCACCCAGTTTTCCAATTCCCTGTCTACCCTGGTTTCAAACAGGATGTTATTGCAACCTAGACAGTCTTTTCTTTGGGATGCATGTGACTGATGCATGTATAATGTTAATGAATTTCCTAAGCCAGGATTAGGCACATGATTCCCAATTTTCTCATGCTTGGAAATCCAGAAAATAATGGCCTGAACATCACCTGAAGAAATTCATCTGTGAAATTTTACCCTCAGCTCCCATCACACTCCAGCTTTCAAAACAGAGTCAGCTCCTGACTGGTCCAACTCCTTGCTAAGTTGTCATAAAAGAAACAGAGGTTCATAGGTAATTATTTTATGTCCTTGTAAAACTAAGCCAGAGGAGTACCTAGTTATTATCTAAGTTCAATTGTTTTTATATTACTAATGGAGACAAAAGTTACTTAATACAAAAAGGAAGAAAGAGAGAGAGAGAGAAAGAAAGAAAGGGAGGGAGGGAGGAAGGAAGAAAAGAAGGAAGGAAGGAAGGAAGGAAGGAAGGAAGGAAGGAAGGAAGGAAGGAAGGAAGGAAGGAAAAAGATGAGGACTTGACCTATACAAAGTTACCTTCAAATATTTTTTAATTTTAAAATAAAATGTACTCTATAAATTTTGGATATTAACCCCTTATCTATGTGTCCTCAAATATGTTCTCCCCTTCAGTGTGTTGTCTTTTTATTTTGTTGATGAATTCCTTTGCTGTGCAAAAACTTTGGTTTGATGAAGCCCCATTTACTTATTTTTTCTTTTGTTTCCCTTGCCTGGGAGATATAAAAATCACTACAATAAAAATCACTACAATCATTGTCTGAGATTTTGTACCTGTGTTTTCTGCTAGGATTTTTATGGTTTGGGGTCTAACATTTAAGTCTTTGGTCCATTTTGAATTTATTCTTGTGCATGGTGTAAGAAGGTTGTCTAGTTTCATTTTTCTGCATGTATCTGTCCAATTTTTCCAACCCCATTTATTGAATAAAGTTTCTTTAGCTCATTGTATGTGCTTGCTTCCTCTGTCTAATACTATAAAGGTGTGGGTTCATTTCTGGGCTCTCTTTTCTGTTCCATAGATTTATGTGTCTATTTTTATGCCAGTAACATGCTGTTTTGATTACTACGGCCTTATATTATGGTTTGATATTAAGTAACATTATTCCTCCAACTTTGTTCTTTCTCAGGATCACTGTTGCTATGTGGGGCCTTTTGCAGTTCCAAGTAAATTTTTGAAATATTTGTTCTAGTTCTGTGGAATATGACATTGGAATTTTGGTATAAATTGTATTGAAACTATAGGTTACTTTGGGTAGTAGGACATTTTAATGATGTCAATTATTCCTATTCTTGAACATGGTATGTGCTTCTACTTATTTGTATCTTCAATGTCTTATAATTTTCTGAGTACAGATCTTTTACTTCTTTGGTTATGTTTACCCCTAGGTATTTTATTCTTTTTGAAGGAATTGTAAGTGGGATTGCTTAAACTCAACACCGAAAAAACAAACAACCCAATTAAAAAATGGGCAAAGGACCTGAATAGACAATTCTCTTAGGCGGACATAGAGCCGGCCAATAGACATGGAAAGATGTTCAACATCATTAACCATCTGAGAAATCCAAAGAAAAACCACAATGAAATACCATCTCACACCTGTCAGCATGGCTATCATCAACAAGTCAATGAACAACAAGTGTTGCCAAGGATGTGGAAAAAGGGGAACTCTTTTGCATGGTTGGTGGGAATGCAGATTGGTGCAGCCACTGTGTAAAACACTGTGGAGATATCTCAAAAATTAAAAATGGATCTGCTTTTTGACCCAGGTATCCCATTTCTGGGAATATATTTGAAGGAATCCAAAACACTAATTCTAAAGGACATAAGCACCCCTATGTTCATTGCAGCATTACTTACATTTGCCAAGTTATGGAAGCAGCCCAAGTGTCCATCAGTAGATGAGTGAATAAAACAACTATGGGATATTTACACAATGGAATACTACTTGGCTGTTAAAAAAGAGAGAAAAGAAAAGAAATTTTTACCTTTTGGATGGACCTGGAGAATGGATGGACCTGGAGAACATTATGCTAAGTGAAATTAACCAGTCAGAGAAAGACAAATATCATGTGATTTCACTCATATGTGGAATCTAATGAATGAATTGAACTAACAAGGAAAATGGGGACAGATTCACAGATAGCAGGCTAATAGCTAGTTGGTAGGGAGGTTAGGGGTTGGAGGGATTGAGCAAAGAGGAAAAAGGACTCATGGACATGGACAACAATGTGGTGATTGCTGGGGGAGGGGGTATAAGGAGACAAAATGGTAACTGAAAAAATACGATAAAGATAAAAACAGATACTATATTTAAAAACAAATAAAATAAAATGTAGTCAATAACTGACCCCAAAGATGGTATGAATTTAATTTCCTTGTGACCTAAGTGGAAGTAAACAGAATAAAAATATATGGAAAACTGTCAGTAAACAGCTTCCGGTTTGAAATATTTATCCCATCTTCCCTCCTCAGGCTGAGGTAAATAGAACAGGACTTCTCAAATCTGTAGTAAAAGGATATTGTTGTTTGTTTGCTTGCTTATTTGTTTGTTAAATCCCTGGTGATCATAGACAAGACTCACAGTGTTGCAAATACAAAAAGAGAAAAGTTTGGAGTTTGCATTTATGTCAAATAACTCTACACACTTTGAAATGCTCCTGCCCACATTCTGTACTGGTTGCATGGTGGACCATAGCAGTGTGAGATTGGAGTGAGATCACTCCTAGTTGCACTGCCAGGGACTATTATAATTTTTTGTTCTTCTATGTATCTCTCCCATAGTACTATGGAAACTTGGGGCTGTTTAGTGAAAATTTATGTCCTATTGATTGCATCCATAGCAATAGAACAGTGCCTGGAACACAATGGGTCACTAATAGATATTAGTGTATTAAATATATAAGTTAAATAATCAAAACCTTTTGAAATACCCAAGTCCTAGACTTTCCTGACTTGAGAGAACCAGAAGTGTAGAATCAAAATACAATATTTTTTAAAAAACAGAGCAAAGCTTATAAAATCATTCCTTTACCCAAAATTTCATACATTTCAGAGAACCTGGATTAAGTTAGAGTCACTCCCAGCTCTGAAAGAGCATTTATGGGTCTGGAGGGTCAACCCAGGCTGTGAAGTCAGAAAGGCTTCAGGTTGATCAGCCCTGGGCTGGTTCTCATAACAGACACCTGTGGGTTGTGTGCTAGACTGAGCTCTGAGAGACCAATTCCCTTTTCCTGCAAATAGTTACACCAACCCTTACCTCGTGCATCAGGCTGGTAGGGCTGCTGCACAGTATATCATAGACAGGATGGCTTAAGTTACAAAAACTTATTTCTCACAGTCCTGCAGCCTTGATATCCCAGATGAAGGTATGGCCTGGTTTGGTTTCTCCTGTAGCCTGTTTCCTGAGCCAGGAGAGGGCCACCTTCTGACTCTGCTCTCACATGGTCTTTCTCTCCTTGTGAGTGTGCTCCTGGGTCTCTGCCTTTTCTCGTAAGCACACCAATCCTACTGGATTAAGAGCCCCACCTTTATGAACTCATTCAATCTTAAATACCTTCTAAAAGGGTCCCATCTCCAAATATAGTCTCATTACCTGTTTGGGCTTCAACGTATGAATTTAGGGGAGAAACAAAATTTAGTTCATAACATCTTGATACCTTATTATTAAAAGTTAGTGATGATCTCTAGGAAATAGATTTGGTAGCTTTTACCTTATACTGAGCTCTCATTAACTTATCACTAATGATGAAATATATTATTGCACTATGTGTGGTTTACCAATTACAAAGTCATGTTTTATGTATTTGCAAACTTCCTTAAAAGTAAATCTAATTAAATACATGCTTTAACAAGGAAGAAACAAAGGTCACTTTTTTTGAAAGGAATAACATAGTGACCATACAGCTACATGACAGCCAAGACACATTAGAAAGGCACCTTGATAACAATAATAATATGATTATAATCATAATAAAAGCAGTGGTTTAAACTGGAAGACTGTAGAGGAGAGAGTCTTCTATTCTCATGGTGTGACGACACCTCAACCCTGCCTTAGCTTAATGCATTAGTGAGCATCCAAACCCACCAGGGATCTCATTTTACTGAGTAGTTTAGTTTCCAGAAACTATAATGATTACTAATCAACAGTCATATTAATAGTGACTTCATAGAGGTTTTCTGATGCAGCATGAATAATTGCCTACCATCTGTATCTCTTGACTTTCATAACAAACCTCAGCTACAGAATTGAAAACTAAATGTGCTAATCTATTCACTGCACTGAGCTCATGCATGAAATGTAAGAGAATGTCAGAGAAGTTATTCATTTATTTACGTAGCCTTTAAATTTATACTTCCACTCTCTCATGTTTTCAGCCTGCAACTTCCACCACCAACCACCAACACGGTAGGCGATAGCCTAAGTTTCCAGCTGATCCCATTAGTGGACACTCGATTTCAAAGAGTTTTTTTACTCATGGACAGGAGCAAAACGTACTGGTTAGCCCTATCCGTTGTCCTGGGATAAATGTGTCTGCATTGCAGAACTTGACATTCTCCTGAACATTTGTATTTCTTCACTCAAAAGAGGACTGTAATTGTAAAGGCCAAGAAGCTGAGGTCAAGTGTCCAGCAGAATGGTGAGTGAGCACTGAAAAATTACTGATTAGGTGGTAGCTTCTATTCAGGTCCATTAGTTCTTACGTATTATGACTACTGAATTGACCTAACGGTTAGACAAAAGCTGTGATTTTTTCAAAAGTTGCTTATTTTTACATTTTAAAATGATAAAAGCTCTCTTCTTTCTGAGTGAATGGACGTTTCAGTGCATCTGTAGAATCACCCTAAAATAAGGAGATAATGCTCAGAGTGAACAGTGTTTGTGAATAAAAAAAAATCTTTTCAATTGTAAAGTACCAAGAAAAGGTATTACAGCCTAATGATAAAAGTATCAAGGACAGGGTTTACCCTGAGGATGTAGGGCACAGAACCTATTGAGGACTAAACCAAAGGGCGGAGACAAAGGATACTTGGCAGGCTGGGCTAATAATAGCAAATGAACACCATTGTGGGGATTCTGGTGCCTTCTGCTGATTTCTGTCCCCTCATTTTGCAGAACCCTTTCTTTTCTACAACCCTGACCCCTCCAACTCCAATAAAGACACCTTTCCCCATAGTGATTTTGTTCAGTGATTCAGTGTTTGGAATCAATCAAGCTCACATCCTAGCTTTATCCATGACTATCTGGATGACTTGAGGAAGGGTTCTTTTTCACGAGTTTAAGTTTCATAACTTGTAAAATGCTGATAATTTCAACAACTCCTTTCTGTGATGGAAATAGGATTAAGTGTGTTACTATGTATAAAGTAGTTGCAAACTGTTTGACACATCATAGATACCCAATAAACAGTGTCAATAGATACTTGCTCTTATCTCATGGAGATAAGATTTTGGCTTTGGAGACCTGGGTGCCTCTGGTATTACCTGGCTCTGGAAACACTGAGCACTCTATTTCCCAGAGGGTGTAGACATTTTGTCTGCATTGGTTTATAACTACCCTGGGGATTTGAAGAGGGTAAGGTCTCACAGATGGGACAAAATTGATCAAGTTGGGTGGATTTGGGTAGAGGATTATTTGATGTGATGCTTTGATATTCAGCCTATTTTTAGTTTTGCAGTGGGAGCAAGCAGAAAGTCCTTGTCAATCTTTAATGAGGGTACGTCACAAGCAAATGAACACAATGATGGATTTCAAGGAGTTTGTGTAATACTGATATTATATCAACCACAATTATTCATATGGAGAAAACTGCCAAAAAGAAGCTGAAATATAAAGAGAAATATTTTTGTCTTGTTTTTGTTTTCATGTAACCATAAATAAAAGCTGTAAAACCCTTTGAGGATGTTTTAGTAGAATCCTTCAAAATCCTCTGAAATCCATTCTTTATAGACAGTTACAGTACAGAGAATGAGTTTTTCAGCTTGAAATACCTATGGTAATACTGCAAATTATTTTTAGTCAATTCAAGCTCATGTTATTTTTTAGAACATAAAGAAAGTTTATTATGTGATAAAATTGGAAATCACAAGATGTGAATTGTGTCAGAAAGTGATGGCAGATAAATGTCTGAAAAGAATATCTATTATCAAGAAAGATGGAACTGAAATAAAATAGACAAGAGCCATTTTGAACAAATAAATTACATCTTATTCCACATTCTCATGTTCTACCTCTTTGCCTTGGATATTATATACTCTATTTCTATCATAAAATGTTACTTAATGCAGTATAAAGGTTCACATTTACCATTCCATATTCTTTTGCATCATAGCACAATATTAACTGAAGACTGACTAGTGATGGAGGGAATGTTCATTGAGTTTTTCAAGCAATTTAATTTTCTCTCAGAGATGTGCCAAAAGAAAACAAAAGTTTAGAGTGCTTTACGTGTCATTAGTTCACTTGTCTGATAAAGATACTATCTAGCAGTTACAGACCAAGACTTATTTTGTGACCCCAATGTAACCTTTAAGGTGAACTGGTCAGATCTTACCAACTAAATCCTAAAAGTCTATTTCAAACTGATGAGACTGGTATGTAGTTATGAGAATTCCAGAATTATAGAGCTGGAAAATTCTGAAATAAATGTATAACTAAGTATCTGAAATCAGTCTTCCATCATATTTTTAGTAGTGTCAGGTGACCTTCCAAAATTAGCATAAAAACTTTTTTTAAGATGTCACATCCTGATCCCTCAATACTGATAGAAGTTCCTTTTATAGATTCTTATGCCTTGTGTTTTCCCTAGTTTAGCTTTTGTCAAGTGGTATTTTGGCCTGTTTTTTCTTGTTGTCTGTCTCCCCTACTAGATTATAGTTCTTGGAAGGACTTTCCCAGTTGCAATTGTGAAAGAAGAAAAGAGGAAGTGGAAAAAATAGATAGGAGGGGAAGGACAGACCATAAAAATAGAGATGAATATAAAGAAGAGGAAAGAATCAAATTCTACTTCTTAAAGTATGTAAAGGAAAGGAGCAGGCCAACTTTCATTGGGAAAAAACAGTATTAAGCATTTGTATGCAGGTGTATACGAAAGGTTAAGTGTTTTGAAAAAAAAATGTATAATGCTAGTAAGTAAGACGCTGTGATGAAAGATGAAATTGGTGATGGTTGATGGCTGACAAAAAATGATGATGATGATAATGGCGTTAATGATTAAAAATAAACAGATTAAAAGATAGCTTTGATTTTAGGGTGGCAACTTTTCTCTATTAGTAAATGTATTATGAAAGTTTCAAAGACTTTTTGATCTTTCAGAAATATAATGTGAAGTCTGTTAAATATAGTAAATTAATTCATACTAGGAAATCCTGGAGAATAAGACTGTATGTAATGTTTGTGACAGTTTTAAACTGTTACAATAAGCTTTATATAGAGAGATAGAGACAGAAGATTATTAAATCTAAAAAATCAGAAAATAAAACATTTCAAAAGCCTTCTTAAAGCAATAAAACCTGGAAAATACTTCCCACATGTGTACACATCTTATCAACATATTTTCATATGCACTATTTGTTTTATATATATATACTAAATTTTAAGCTAATATATATTACATAAGTAATAAATTTTAAGCTAATATCAAGGATATCTTTCCTCCCCATTTGAATGAGAGCAGTAATTCTTCAGACACATTTCTAAGGCCACCACGTAAACATGAAGAGGGGAAAATGTACTACCATCTTGGTCATGAGTGTGTCGGAACATACCCCTGCGAGACATCACTGTGTCACCGGGAAAGGGCTGTGAGAGAGTCAACTAGTTTTCTTACCTACCTACAGCAGGTGAGGCTTGTAATGACTTGGGTAATGACAATGAAAATCAAAAAAATTAAAATGCGTACGAAGTCCCTTAAGTCTGCTGTTTTATTTTCTTTATTTCCTTTTTGACCATCATTTTGTGATCCATTTCTTAGGAGAATTAGCAAACTTGTGTACTCCTCATACATATAGTTACAGTCAAAAACTATTTTTTTTACTAGTCCAACTCTACCTAACAAACACAAATTTCCTCAAATCTTGCAGTACATAACAAAAGAGTTTTTATTTAGCAACAAACTTGCATCATTACTCTTTTTATTGAGATTATGCACATTTAATTAAAAGAGTTATATTGTATTTCTGGCTTATTTTTAAAGTCAGATTTCCTTTTCAGTTAAATCCCTTGGAATAGGAACCTTAAAGCATGACCTTTCTAGTGAGATGATGGTTGCCCAAAGAAAGCAGTATTTTTCGTTTCTCTCGACCTTCAAAGGATTTCAAGTCCGCAAGTCTTCCAATATCTTGGCTGAAATAATTTTTTTTGAACTCTATCAGACAACATCTGGAATGACCTCAATATGCTCTCCTCGTTGAGGAAAAATTCTTTCTACATCATGACAATTTTTTTCTGGGGCCAGAACAGTACAACAAGACAAAAAAATAAATTGTTTTTGCCTTCTTAACCTATTATATACACAAATATAAGCCAACATGAAGCTGTGCAACATCCCTTAAGAGCAGAGAGTGTGGTCACGTACACTGGGCGTGGTTCTTGACTCCACTGCGACTACTGTGTGATCTTGGGCAAGTTCCATAGCCTTTCTCTGTCTCATTAAAAAAATAATAATTATCAGCATTGTCGTAAGCACTCAGTAAGTCAGTATACTTTAAATGAGGTAGAATTGGGAATACTGCCAGGCACATAAGTGTTTCATGTTATTTTAAATACTATTGCACACTATTAGTAATCAACAGCTTTTCAAACTGCTGGTGGTTAGCGGAATTGGGTGCTAAATAAGTATTGGTTCCTTTTCACTCTTCTCTTCTCCTCTACTTAATTGCAGATACCAATTGAAAATTAAAGGATATAAAATCTATTTTGTAATGGTTTATTTTTCTGAAGCATCTGTATTATTACAATGACCATTCGGTAAACAATCAGGCTTAGAAAGATTAACTATTATTTCTTTGCTAAATTTTAAAATGTCAATATTTCAAATTTTCTCATGGGTGGTTTTGAGGGATATAAAGCAAATAATGTGTTTACAGATTTCTATTTAGCTGGCATAAAGTAAGGAGGGAAATGAAATAAATTCAAGTTTGTAGCTGTCTGTGAACCTGTATAAGGCACACAAGACCACAACAAGCATAGCTAAGCTATAGTAAATCACCTCCAAGTGCTAAATTCCTGAGACAGGAATGTTTCTCGGTGGAAGTTGCCCTTTGCTCATGGCTTAGAATTCCCAAGGAAGACTATTTTAGGGTCCACCTGGGGAAGCTCACATTCATAAATCATGAATTTCCAACTCAAATGCTCAGGAAACAAGATCATCTAACTTGGGAAGAAAATCACACAGCAATGGTGATTTGCAGTTAATTTTTTGTCCAGCTCCTACAGCACACAGAGCCCAGACAAGGTCTGGAAAGCACACCAGTTGAGAACGAAAGTGAGAGATGAGTTTAAATAGGAGAAAGTTTGGAATTGGTGTAGGAGGATGTTAAATACACTTTATTTGGCCCATTCTGCTACTATCTTCCTTTATCTTTCATGCCTTATGACAGTGTCAATGATGCTTAATGATAATGAGATAGTTTGTAGAGTTTTGTATTCTTTAATAATAACATAGGTAATATACCTACTTCTACTGGTCTTGTGCTTGCAACCTGTTCTGCAGAGCTAAATCCTAACAGACCCTCAAAGACTCAGTGTAGCTTGGTTCTTTCTATGGATTTAGACTGTTCATCTAGTTTTATTCATCTGTAACAGTAAATATATGCATTTTCTATTAGTTATTTTTAAATCATATTAATCCCTGGACTCTAAAATAGCTTCAGAACAAATACTAAACAGCAGTTCCATGCTATGCTACACCTTCTTGAAGCCCATCAATCAGCCTAGTATATTGTATACAGGAATTGTCTGTGAAGTCCTTTGAAGGCAGGATGTAGTAGGGGAGGTCACCTTGCTAATATCACATATTTGCAAATGGGCATAAATGATGAATAGTTGAAAGATTCCAAAAAGATTATTTCGTTTAACAAGTTTTTGAAAGTTCTACTATGCAACTGTCTCATATCTAAGTATATTGTTAGCATAACTCATGTGTTCTTCATTAAAATCTTATTAAATGACTAAAACTTTCATATCTCCATTTAATAAATGAAGAAAACAAAGCCCATAAATACTAAGTACCTAAGTCACTGGTAGAATTAAGATTCAAACATGAGTGATTTGACTCAGGCCCACGCTCTTAGACACTACACTACACTGTGGTGCATCTTTATCAGTCAGGGATACAATTATATTATTATCTTTGGGAGGAGTCTTGGTGGTCAGCTAATTTGACTATTGATCTTAGATAATTTATTATTATTATTGTTATTAGCAGTAGTAGTAGTAGCAATGTTTTTTAAAGAAATCCACATTTGTTAGGGTAAGACTTACATCTATTTTCATTTTCTTGAATAATTAGTCTTTGGCCTACTCTGTGGTAAATAGTTGGTGCTTTATAAAAATATATTAATTGAATAAACAATTGAAAAAGAAGAAATAATGAATACTTCTAAAAGATTGGCTTATGATGAGGAATTCATTAATTTAAAAGTCATCACTTTCAAAAGATAACCAATAAATACTTCCTACCATGGTGATATGGCTCTTTAACTTTGAAATTTGGCTGCTATTCTGTTCCACATTATTTATCCCTTTCTAATGAGATCATTAATTTATTTAAAAAATGTGTATAAGTACACTTTATTTCTATACCGATTCTTTGTCCTATTGGTAATATTTGGAATGAGCATTTAGGAATGCAGAATGGGAATCAGACATGGAAATGTTGGGACTGGTGCTACTGAAGTTTTCAAGCACTCAATCTCATTTTACAATCAAGGGTGTGCCCCCACTGTAATGGCAGTAATGTGTTCCTTCCAATTCCTGTGCTGAATTCACATCCCTAAGTATGATGGTACTGGGGGATGTGGCCTTTGGGAAGTGATTAAGTCATGGGGGTAGAAGCCTCATGAATGACAGGATTATTGTTTTTCTAAAAGAAGCCCCACAAAGTTCCCTAGTCCCTTCCATTAAGTGAGGATACACATGTACACAAATTATCACTCTTCAAGCCAGCAGGGACCATTATTGGAACTTAACCATGTTAGCAACCTGACTTTGAACTTCCAACATCCAGAACAAGGAGAAATAAATTGTTATCGTTTATACACTCCTCAGTCTGTGGTATTTTGTTATAGCAGCCCAAATGGACCAAGACACTCACATATTGCAAGATATTGTCTAACTACACACACTTGTATTTACATATCTCATTCATTCATTAAATATTTGTATCACTAGGATATGCTAGAGATACAGTGGTGAGCATAATAGACAAAACATCTGCCTTCACGGAGTTTGTATAAGAGAGGGAAACATGTATCCTGCTTGTATCTCTTGTATAAGAGAGGGATCATGTTTGTTATACCAAAATGGCAATATGATGATTAAAAAAATAAACAACATATGTCAACCTGAGATATAATTGAATTTCTTCTCTATCACTGTTAATCATCATTATCATCTAGTAAAATTAAAATTTGGCCTTCCATATAGGAAGATATCAACTCTTTCCTTATCACTGATCATCTGATCATATTGTACTACCCAGGAAAGTTCAGGTGTTCCTTCACTGGAGTAGGACAAAAATGAAACAAGTCCGTTACCCACCCTGCAAATCCACATTTGTAAATCTACAGAGATTGGACTGATAGACCTATTTATGCTGAAGGTATGCTTCTACTACCCTCATGAACCTCAGGTCCACCCATAAGCTTGCACAGAGTGTATCCACCAGTCAGGTGGGTAGGAATGACAGCTGAAATCCAGGGGCAGATGAGCTTGGCAAAATGTGATCCCCAGTATGCAGTTTCATCAGCCTGGAAGAAGGGACTCCTCATGGTAATTGATCATGCAAGTGGGAACTCATATTTCCTAACTGGTCTGCCTAGAGCAGATTCCTTTTAGCAAGGTATCTACCTAGATGAGGACTTTTTCTACCATTCACAAAGTTATTTCATATGTTAGTGGTAACCTTGCTGAGCCTGTTACTTTTACATTTACCCCCACTTTAATATTGCCCTAAGAGTTCACTTCCGGAAACTCTCCTGGAAGCAAATGTTTAAATTAATTCCCATATTCATACACCACCAAAGTTGTGTTTTCTTGACTTGTCCCTGTTTACCTCTTCATGTTCATTTGTTTATTTTCCCTAAAAAGCAATGGTCTAAAAATAGAAAGTGTTATAGAGAAGTTGGAAGGATCAGCAAATATGGGCCTGGACTGCAAATTATGCTGAATCAAATTTTTTTTGCATCTGTATTACATACTCAGATTAGTGTGGGAAAAAGAGAAGAGTAACCAATTATTATTATAAATATGGTGGCCTTTTAATCAGCTAATACATATACTAGCTGATGAGCTTCCTTATTTGAAATGATAGCAAAATAATATACCTTCATTCATAAGTGTATTATTATTAAATAAAATATTTAATATCAAGTTCTTAGAAAGGTGCCTAGCAATAGAGTTTAAAGCAGTCATCTTTTGAACAATTATTATATACAGGCATTGTCATGGTATGAAAAGAAAACCTTACAGGCTGAGTAATTTATCATCCTCAGTCTTCAGCTGGCACCTCCTAAAATTAAGGGATGCACTTGAACTCTCAGATGTCCTTTCCAAACTTAAATTCTACAGTTTCATAGTAGGAAATGGAAGATGTGAGAAAGGAAATAAAGCTCAAATAATGCTCAACCCTAGATAGGGAAAGGTGCCAGGTTGTTTTAACTGACTGATAAACTGCATAAAATAATTTAAACTGAGACTGTAAAGTGAAGGCTGCTAAAAGATAAACTGAGGCATATTAATTTTTTTGAAGTTTTTTTTTTAGCAGAATTGATTCCAATCAGACAGCATCAAAATCAGAGAGATTTTAAAGAGAAAAGATGAAAGCAAAGTAAGGAAATTACTAATTGGCTATAGCTTAAAGCCTAGTTGACTATTTGTGATTGGTTGTTCTTTGGTTTCAGTTTCACAGCCTTGAGGCCTTACGGGTTTAGAGTTTGTTCACTTACGCAGGCCACGGTGGCACAGGGTCCTCCTCAGTCCAGATGACATCTTGTTTAATTTAATAAGCCTTAATTAAGGAAGAGTGAGAAGCTTACTTTCACAAAATACATTATCACTTTAGAAAGAAGCATCCTCTGCCCATGTCACCAGGTAGAATGCAGATTATCTAGAAGTTACTGTTGATTGAAATTTTATATTGTAACTCATATTGGGTATAGATTGAGAGTCTTTAAATGAGAGTTAATCCTGCGTAATCCATATTCATGGGTTTGAGAGTGAATGCTCTTGTTGTCATTAATTTTATAGGATTTCACGAAAGATAGTGGAGTCAGTGACTTGCCACCATGATTACTAGAACTATTATTTTTAGTGACGTAATCAGTAGTAAGATGGGCACACCTTAATGAATCTTAACGAGTGTGAGTTAGTTCAATCACACTGAAGCGAATCTGGAAAGCTGTCCTCTAATATTTTCCTGCCTGATTTACTTTTTCTTACTAGACAATCCCTAGAAATCTCTGCTCATAATTATTCATGTATAAAGGACAGCAGAGATGGGATTGTGTGAGAGTGGATATTGTGACTGCCCCTAAATATCTCGTTTTGGTATCTCATTTACATACCTTACTCAGGTTGTGGCATGTCTCTTAGAGTCATCGAGAGAACAATTGAAATGTTTTGGAAACACCCATTTCAAGCTGCAAAGACTTTATTACTTTGGCAAGTGCTCCTTTGGCTACAGCAAATCTGAAATGTGAATTGGAGAAATGTGTTAGTGTTTGCAAAATTCATGCTGCTCAATTGTTTCTTTAAATAAAATTGAAGTCAGCAAAAATGTGGTTCTACAGCTGCTGCTTCATGTGAGCTCCATTACTTATCGGATTTAAAGAATTTGTAATGTTTTAAAGGAGAGTCCACTTCTATTTTGTTCATGATTCCTTTCTTTCATATTTACAATGGAAAACAAGAAATCTAGTTTTTACAAATATTTGGCTCTCTTGGAAGTTGGTGGCAGTGGAAAAAAATTGCAGCATTTCACCCCCCTGGGATATCTATAAAGTTGTCTTAATTTTTTTGCATAGAATTTATGTGAATATGGTACCAAGCTTTTTTAAAAAATGTGGTTGGCACTAAGTCTTTGGTTTATTATAAATTGGTTTCCACATGAAATGCTTTATATAGTATAATAAATTGATTTCCACTGTATATTGGTTTGTGTTTATAATATATTGGATTGACTGAATAATAAATCTTTCTTTTCAGCAATTACTTTTATTGGTGTGAGCAAATTATATTGGTTTCAGTGAGCCAAGATGTTTGCATCTAAATTATACTGCCTTGGTCAGCTGATGCTGAGATTAACATTTAACCTAAAGACTGGAGAAATATATTTATGCACATGGAGTGAATATTGCATCTCTTCAGACAGTTACATATTTTTTTGAAGATAACAGTAGTTCACTTCAAAGCCTTGCTGTACTAAAGTTGAAGAGATTTAACTATATAAATCTTTTCATTTTCTATTCAAGTTTGTGTTGCAATATTTGGTGTAGAAGCTATACTGAATGCATTTTATTATTAGTCTGAACTTTGATAAATATGTGCAATATATGAAAGATCACATTTCAACACAATATAAGGAAGAACATTCTGAGAATTGCTGCTTTTCAAAATTGATAGAAATTTCCTCAATTTTTGAAATCATGAGTCTCTGATACAAAATGGCTGTGTTTAATGACAATATAATATTATATTTTAGTTGGAGTTCTTGTACTTGTTAAAAGTTTGGTTTAGATGACTTTTTAGATCTTTTAAAATACAAAGGTTCTCTCACTTTCTGAGTTTTGTGCAATTCTGTAATTCCTAAACATCACTACTTATTTTAATTTTTTAAACTAGTATAAATTAAATTATGACTTTGTGCTTTCAAATTGCCCATTACAGGGAAAGGGCCTGTCCCAGAAACCAGAATGCCTGGTGCAGAGGGATGGGTGGACAGTCTCCGCAGGAGCCAGCACACCTGGGGCAGAAGCAGGGAGGGACAGTCTTCGAGGGGGTTTACGGGAAGCAATCTCAGTTCTAGCCAGATCTAGCTGGACCTAGCACCAGGGACTGGCAGCAGTCAGGCAAGGTAGGGCATCGGTCGTGTCATGGAACAGTCCCTCCTCCACGCTAATTATTTCCTTTTTGCTGGTACATTTTTATTTGACTGAATGATATATTCCTAAAACATTCTAAAGTTTATATCATATTTTCACTAGTCCTGTGAATATTTCATGCCTGAGGCTCTGTGCCTTTATTCTTTTTTTTTTTTTCCAAAAGAATGGCCACCATCTTTCATTTTAACCTTTTCACATTACTCAGTTAGACACCTGCAGCTCCAAGACCTGGGCATTGCTTGGATCATGTTCTCTTTTATTCACCTTCAAATCCAGCAATGGCAGGTTGAATGCTGTTTTCTTTGCATCTCTCCAGCCTCCATATCTGCCTCTCTCTTCTACTACTGAACTTTACTACTACATTAGGCATGCCTGGATGATCCAGGATAATCTCCCCACGTTAAGGTCAGTTGATTAGCAAACTTAATTTCATCTGCCATCTTAATGCTCCTAACATATCAACATATTCCAATGATTTGAACATGGACATCTTTGGGGGCATTATTCTGCCTAGCAAGGGGCAGAATGTATGTGTGCACGTGTGTGTGTTCTGTTTCTTCTTGAATAAAATGTCCAGAATTTTGTGTATCTACTTTTTTATTAAAATTTTTGAGGACATATTGGTTGATAAAATTGTGTAGGTTTCAAGTGTACAATTCTATAACACATCATTTGTATATTGCTTTGTGTGTTCACTCCCCAAAGTCCAGTCTCCTTCTGTCACCATGTATTTGAGCCTGTTGACCTTTTCCTACTCTCCACCTCACCCGTCTTTTCCTCTGCTAACCTGGTATATTTATTTAACCCACTTTTTTTTGCTAGGGTGGTAGACAGGTCTAGACAAACTCAGAAAATTTAGCCATATGCTACACATTTCTTCCAATTAGGCTTTCAGAGTAGATTAGTGAGAGGACATGAACAATCCATAAGCAACTTACAACCTGACTTTTTAATGTGTTCCTGATGTGATTGTATTATCTATGCATTTTAATGTACAGGAAAGTGAAATATGTATTTACTCAATTAAAATGCTCCTGTTCGTGGGCGGTAACCTAAATTCTAAGAGTATTTTCTCCAAGAGGTAGACTAAGTCCGTTTTATTTTCAAAGAAGAATATATTTACATATGCATTTATTTACTTATTAGAAACTAGAATTTGGCAAACAATGTGTTATCTTTGCGCTCATTTTTTTGGCCCCTTTGGGGAATGTGTGGAAATGCACTGATCAAAGCTGGAGTCTGTATTTGCAGAATCCCCATCACTGTGTTTCTGGAGTTGGCCATGGGAACTTGGGCAAGATTTAGAGGTTGAAGGAAATGAGTGACTTTTAGATTTTCAGAATTTATTTCTAGTAATTCTGAAAATGCAAATAGATGTGCTGCCAGGAAGTCTCCACTGGTAGCATTTCTGGTGGATGTTGAGAAGGTTGCAGCATGGGCTCCTCCTTTCATCTTTAATGCAAACACCCAGCTCTTGGCTGCTTTAATCAGTGGATAAAAACCTTAGTGACCCAAAGCAGAGCACAGTCAGGGGAGGAAAGAAGAATTTCATCAGATCAGTTCTGCAGTGTATTATTTTCTAATAATCACTCTGAGCTTGTCATGGGTTCTTTGTTATTTATAGTTTTTGAAATTAGAGATTCTGATAGTGATCCTTAGGTAGCTGAGATTTTTTTAGGTGAATATATATTCCTGATTTGTATTTTGAAGAACTCTTCATTTTTTTATCTGTTCAGTTGTCCCTGAGAGTACAGCTTCTTGTTTTTCTAAACTATGTTTCTTAAAAATATGTTCTTTTCATTTCTAGGCACTTTAAGAGACATAGGAAGTACTTTCATGTGCCCTATCTGTCATCTTCTTAAAGTTCACTTTCAGTGTGTATTGACAAAATGCCCTTTTATCTTTAAAAGCTATTATGAGGTGAAGTGCCCCACAACCTAAGAGTCAATTAAAATTGTGACCACTTGGGCAAAGTGTTCAATTTGCTTCTTTAAGCAGATATATTTATCTAAAAAATAACATACACAAATTAAAGTACAAAATGTTTTCAAAAATGACTTTGAGATTTTGCTTTATTTTCAGTACTTGATAAGCACCTATTTATTACCTGATTTTCATTAATTTAAGGAATTTAAACTGATTAAATCCCTTGTGGAATGTT
The DNA here is from genome assembly GCA_004027475.1 of Anoura caudifer. Taxonomy (NCBI): domain Eukaryota; kingdom Metazoa; phylum Chordata; class Mammalia; order Chiroptera; family Phyllostomidae; genus Anoura; species Anoura caudifer. Next base: position 17,724 of record PVKU01011510.1, on the reverse strand, counting down.
GCATAATTTAAACACTTAACTATATAATTGCATCTCAAGAGACTGACAATTGTATCACAATCATCCTTTCGGGTGATGGTACTTAATGCCAATGGAAGTTCACTCTATACTGCTCTTTGGGATCTGGATCTCCTTTGTAAGTGACATCTGCATAGTCGATTGGCTGTAAAATCTTATTTAGACATTAAGATAAATAGGATTACTATGCTCTTTACCAAACTTAACTATTATTTTTTATTGCAAATGCATAGGTACACAAAACTCTCTAACAGAATCATCATTAAATGTTTTAAAGACTACAGGTTCCAAGACATAACTGCAGATCTACAGAATTTAGCTGTTATCTATCTATCTACCAGCTACACTGCAATACCAAATTGCAGAAACTCTAAATTCAACATCTAAGCTCATAGTATTTAATTAAAGATTAGCTTTGGTTGTAGCATTCCATTAACAGTAGTACCTACCTGGCACCTTAACTTTTTAAAAGTAAAATTGAAAGAAAAGACAAAATAGCCTGTACATTATCAAAATGTTTTTCTCTAATTAGTTATATTTAGCATAAATTAATAGGATTTTTCTAGCTTTCCAGTTTTTTAACAGAAATTAATTTGAGACTGCCCACCCTACCAGGTTCTGACTTGGAGGGCTGAATTCACCAATTAAGTTCACAGCAGATTAATTAGCTAGTAATTTGGGAAGTTAATCATCATTCAATGGTACTTATTAAGTGTCTTTATGCTCATAAAACTTGTGTTCCATGGAAGATTGGTTTGGGAGAATTGAAATCTCGCTTGAAGAAACATTGAAGTGTTTTGAACATTCCAGCTTCAACCTAAATATACCCTTAGTGAGTTTATCACTGTTTACAGGCAGATATTAAATACAGCACAAAAATGTGTAGGAAACATATTACATGTGCTAGAGTTTTCATTAGGACTTGATTAAATTATATCCCATGTTAAATGTCCTGAAATACTTGTGTGAACAACCTACAATCTTTCTTTCTTTCTTTCCTTTTTCCCCTGGAGAATTTTTCAAGCCCTATCTCAGTTCACAGATGAAAATCAATTTTGTGATTTATTCCTAGAAGCTAATGAAAATTTCTTCAAATCACAAAGCTATCACACAATTTGTCCAATTCAGCGGAAATACCTGCCTTAGTTCCCTCAGTTAACAAGAAGCCCAATTTGGAATAGCAAGAGAGTGTTTGGTCATCAGTGAGGTGAATCAACAGTTTGTAAACTATTTACATGAATGGCGACTCACTGAAGCCAACCTCTTACTTCTTTACTTTTGATGCTGATGTTTCTGTAAATATTCATGTAATATTTACTGCAAATATAAAATGTACTTATAATCATGTACATGTATACTCCCAAGCATGCTAAGCAGCTGCACACATATCCTGGAGTGTGTCTTTATGTTTACAGGACTACAGAGGTAGTAGACACTGCTGGCCAGTTGTGAGAACCCTCCTGAACTTCCCTGAGCTGCATATTCTTCCTGTACTCTTCAGTATTTGTGAAAGCTGATGAAAGAACATTCACTTCTACACTTAGAAGGCCAACCCTGAACTGTTCAGACATCAGACATATCCTTAGGTAAGGGTGAGAACTGTAAGGATCGTTCCTGTGTGTAGATAATTCAAACAAAACTTGTTTTTGGAACAGCTTTCATTGGGAAACCTTCATCCACATTCAGGAAATGTTTTTCTTCCTCCAGCCTCCTTTTGCACATGGCTCGGAGCAAGCATGCTCTTTCTTGCTTTGGCTGCATTGTTACTGCAGAGCAGCAGGCTCCGTGCCTCCGTTAACCTCACATCTCCTTTATAAAAAGTGATTACAGTGCTATTTGCTTCTTGAAGTCACTTCATAGGAGAATCTCAGAACCACCAACTTCAGACACATAATCTCCTCTATACACACTTCCTACTATGCTTTGGGCAGAATATTTCTAAGATTCAGAATTATGCGATTCCTTCCTGGCATATAAGAGGAGTGGGACTAGGGCAGATGAGGCAAAATAAGACAAGATAGCCAGCAGAGCAAAGATCTCCAGCAATGTTGACAAATGCAACTGGTCAAGATATTAAATTGTTCTGAATTATATGAAAATAAATCTACCATAACTGCTTTACAAATATTTTAAATAGTTTCTTTGTACTTAACAAATTATATTATTATTCTGTTAATAGACTGTGTTAACAGTCTAAGATATGAGGCAAGCTGAATCTTCACTCAGAGAATGGAAATCTTCTTTACAGAATACTATTAATATTTTTAATAGTGATTGTGCTTTCTGCACATTTTGTTCTCTGAGAAAAAATAAATTTCATGATGATTTGGATAAATACTTTTGCCTCAGACACCTGTTAGAATCTTATCATACTAAAATAAACACTGAACATATGGTTTATTATCATTTCTACAATCAAAGTTTAACAAAGTATTGCATTTACAATTCATCCTTTCTTTTGAAGGGTAAGAACAATTTTTAATATAGTGTCATTTTTCATTAGCTCTTTCCAAAGCTCTTTAGAGTGAATTAGAGATAATGTGGGTAAAGGGTAAGATGTGGGTGTGATGTGGTACCTTTGCCAAATGATACTAAGGGACACAGGATTGCACACGTGTGCCGCCGGCCAGCAGCCACTGCTTACTGTCATTACATACCCATCTGCCATCTACCCTTCACTGCCCTTTTGTGAAAGTCTTTTCCTTTTTGTGTTTGACCTGATGTCCACATTAACCTGACTTTGTCAATATATATAAACAACCAAGTATGGGAAAGGTTGAATCCATGTTATGATTTACCACTAGCCTAGACCAGAGGGATGTCGTTGGGCCGTGCACTCCCTGTGTCCTCACATTTGTTAGAGAGTTAAGCTAGTACATAAAATTGCTTCAGTATTAACTGCCATGGTTCATCTCTGACCCTACGCCCACTGAGGATACAGACATGGAATTTTACCACTTCTGCTAAATTTGACAGCCTAAAGTGAACTGGACTTCTTCTTCTTTTTTTAAAATCTACCTCTCAATCAATTTAGGTTAACTTGAAGGGAAAACAATCTACTGTTACAGATGTAAAGAAAAGTAATATTTTGTTGCAACTTTTAGTATTTTATGAATTTGATTTCATGCATTGCATTTGTCCAAAATGTTTTAGAAATCTACCATAGTCTTTTTTTCTCCAGTGTAGATGGGAAAATTTTAGATATCTCTAGTATCTTTCACAGCTTTCACCCATGTCAAAGCCAAAGCTCTCATTTTGAGGCTGGTGACTCGTGGGGACACTGCTTCTGCTGGTGCTTGTGGATGACAACCAGGCTGAATGAGCTGCTTGTGTAAATTGGCTGATACTGGCTTTCTGACGGTCCATCAGCAATATTGAGCGTGTAGTGTCTATATCCATCACCACACCCACACAACTCCCTCCCATTCTTTACAGAAACATTTAGCACAAAAATCATTAATTCCTAACACAGAACCCTCATTATCCTACCAGCCATATAGCAAAACATAACTATTTCCAATTAAAAGCTTCCTACCCTGTCATCTTAGGACTCAATGACAGGTTATGTGCCTGAGGACAATCTCAGTAAGACTCTCCACATTGTCTTCAAATTAATTAGTAGACAGGCCTACAAATTTTAACTGATCATCTTGTCCTGTTGTTTTCCCACAAAATGTGGGCAGCTCAAACACAATGCACAATTTCCCTAAAGAATCACTTATTACATGTGTAGAAAGAGTTATGCTGAATGTATCTACTAATAGATTGCCAGGGTCTTGAATCTTGGGGATATATATGAGTTCTCTGTAAAAGAAAAAACAAACCAGCTATTCATGTAAAGGAGCAATCACAGTGTCCTAGAGCACCAAGCAGCTTCATGATGGAGGCGAGGTGTTGTGAATAATTGCAGGAGGACTTTCTCCAGTCCTTATGTGCTCTCCACTGCCTCTTCCTCCACAATTCACCCTCAACTCACTTGGTTTTGGTAAAAAAAAAAAACAAAAATCATATTGATTCTGATTTAAATAACATTTATTTAGCTATAATGAGTTATAATAATATAAAGTGCAAGCATACTAAATTGCACATTTAATAAATGGCTTCTTGGAAATAATAAATTACATGAAATTAAGAAAATTGAAAAGATCAGACTCTAAGATCATTCTATGTGGGTTAGGCTTGCTCTTAGAAAGTATGTTTGATGAGCTCCTGTCATTTCACTTGGTATTTTAAATAAAAATGATTAAGTACTCTTTAATAGGTTAGTTAAATAAGATATGATTATTTCACAGGAGCATGGCATAGGGACCATGTCTACAGACACAGGGAAAGAAAGAGGTTATATTTTTCTCTTCCCTGTTAAGATTATAGGTATTATTTTGGAAACTATACCATTTTTGTGTTATCATGTATAATAAATTTCCTTCCAAATATAGCACAGGGCACTCAAAGGTAAGCTTAATTGGTAAAAACCAGCAAAATACCAAATGTATAATATATATTAAGCAATACATCATATCTGATGAATCATTAACTCAGTGTGGAAGTTACTAATACTTGAGCACTAGGATGTCTTGTGTACTCATATTGTCAGGCCATTTGCTTGGTGACCTTGGACAAGTTATTCAGAATCTGTGCCTTCATTTTCCTTTATGTAAAGTGGAAATATAAACACTACTTATAGATGTTTGGAGGATAAGCTTGACTTATGATGTATAAAATACTTAGAATAATACATGAAATTTGAAAGTACTTAGTATCAGCTATTATGACTCTACATTTATGCAATAATGCAAATTTAACACATATTTAGAAAATGCCCTAAATTTCTCCCTCTCTCTTAACCTCCTTCCTGTTTTCCTATTTCTTCTAAATATATTAATATCCGAAATTTTTATTAAATTGAAACTCTCTATCACACACTGTACTGATGGTTTTTACATGCATTTCCCCCATCCCCCTCCACCGAAGTCTCACATGGTGTGTCTGTAGAGAGTGTGTTTTGGAGCCACTGCCTTCCAATGTACTATTATTACCTGAAACACTATTTCTGTTTTTGATATTTCATAGAAAAGACCTCCATGATGCAGAAGACCATATCTGAGGTCACAGAAATAACAAATGGTAGACCCAAGAACATTGATAGAGATATCAAGATCAATAATCCTCAAACCATTCACATTTTTTTACATCTCACAGATAAATCTTGCTTGCTTTATTAGAGTGTGTTTCAGAATTCATGGCATTTCTTATTTTTGCATATAGAGTTAAAAAAACAATGTGGGTCTCAAAATGGAATTAACCTTATGTATAATATATAAATTAACTCTCTGTCTCTCCATAGGTATGTAAATTATATATAAATTAACCACATATAAATTAATTGTGATTTATAATAAATAGGCATTTGGTCCTCTTGCTGTTTCTCATACAAAGTTCCCAAATCTTTGGTATGTTCTGTGTTGAGAGTGATCAAGGTGTCTTTTGTTATGTGAATGAAGTGACTTAGCGAAAACTTGTAGGGATGGGGGCTGGTTACCAGTAGGAACCAAATGTGTGATTAGAGAAGTGGAACTTTTAGTCACATCCTTGATTTTCAAGGATGGGAGAGGGGCTTGATGTTGAATCGATAGCTAATAGCCAATGGCTTAGCCAACCATGAGTACCTAAAGATGCTTCCATAAAAACCCAAAAGGACAGTTCTTGACCATTTCCGCAATGCAGCCATGTGCCACTGTGTACGGCCCTAAGCCCTGTGAGAACAGAAGTGCCTTTGTTCACAGACTTGCTCTATATATATTTTCATCTGGCTACCGATTTGCATCTTTTCAGGTTTTTTTTTTTTGTAATAAGTTGACAATCTAACAAAGAAACACATTTTCCTTAGGTCCTGTGGGACATTCTAGCAAAATTAATTTAAGAAGTGGGGTTCAAGGAACTTGTGATATATAGCCAGTGGTCAAGAACACAGGTAAAAACATAGAATTGGATTGGTACTCTGAGTTTAAGGGGCTCATTGGACCCTCTGATTTAATGCAGCGGGTCAGAAATACAGGTAACAACTGGGTTTTCGTGTACCATCTGAAGTGGAGGGCAGTCTTGCGCGACTGAGGCCTTTTACCTGTGGATCTTATTATGTCACCTGTGGTGGTGTCAGAATTAAATTGAAGTCTTAGACACCCTGCTGGAGTTGTTGGGCAAATTATTTGTTGATGTGGGGAAGACTACATATCACACACACACAGAAACTGATTCAAGAACTCCTTACATATATACTTACATGTATATTCGTATATATGTTTATCAGTAATATAGATATATGATCTATATCTGGTAAAGATATAGAGAGGTGTGTGTGTACCCAGTGTGTATATGTAGATATATACAGGATGGGGCCAAAGTAGTTTTACAGCTGTGAGTGCATGAAACAGAGTTTATTCTTGTATTATTTATTAATTTTATGTTATTTTCCATTTAAACAACTGTAAACTTACTTTTGCCACACCCTGTATTTACATGCATTAATTATTAGTCGTTAAGTAGCAATCACTTAAGCTGGAAGACAAATCATGCCACCTCCTTAATCAAAACCCTTTGATCACTTCATATTACACTTAGAACAGAACCCGAAGCATTTACCATGGACTAAAAGTCTATTTGTCATCTGGCCCCTGAACACCACTTTAAACATAATTACTACTCTCTTATTCCTAAATCAGTCCCAGCCATGCTATTGCTTCGCTTTTGATGTTGCTTTTAAAGGCCAAGTGTGCTTGTGCTTCAAGACCATTGCACTTACTGTTGCCTTTCCTCGAGCCCTGTACTCAGTCTTGCAGGTGACCCACTTCCACAATTCATTTTTGTCTTTACATTTATTGACTATGTACCAGGTACTCTAAACCCTTTAAATAAATTATCTCACTTAAATTAAGTTATTTATTTGGTGATGTGGGTTAACAATACTGAGAAAAAACAACACTGTGTGCTACCACTTACATGTGGAATTTAAAAAATAAAAAAAAAGCAAGAAAAAGATAAAGAAAGTGAAACTCATAGCGAGAGTAGAAAAGCGGTTGGCCTGAACAGGGAGGAAGTAGAGAGAGGTTGGTAAAAGGGTACAAACTTTCAAGTCTAAGAATTATAAGGTCTAAGGTCTAATGTAAAATATGATGACCATAGTTAATAATACTGTATTACATATTTGAAGACAGTAGAACTTAAATGTTCTCATCGATAGAAACTGAAAAAAAGAGTGGAATGTTTAAGAATACAAATATAAAATGAAAATCTCATCCAATGCCAGTGTTAACACAATATCAAAGCAACTAATGAATTAGGTGGAAAATGAAAAATTGAGGCGTGTGATTTGGTTGGCATCCTATCCTTTCACACAGGTTCCTCAAACTATGTTATTTGAAGACATGTTTATTGACTCATAGTAGAATGAGAAAGACACAGCAAGGTCAGAAGCTTTCAATAGGAAAGGCAGATCTGGAGGATGAAAGTCAATTACATAAACTATCAATTGATTATGAATCCAAAGTAAATGCCAGTCCAATTATATGCCTCTGAGAAAAAAAGGCTGAAATATAGAAAAGCATGTTGGCTGGCCACAGGCTCTTAAATGCTGCTAATATAAATGCACATACATAGCTCCTTAATAAGCAACATAATGAGCCATTATGTTGGTGAAATAAGGCATTTTATTACAAACAACCAAAGCCATCATTAATTTGGAAGGACATATGTGTATCCGGTATGGGATCTTAAATGATACTAGAACTTTCCATTTTTCATCACTTTCTGTTCGATGCTCTCAACTTCAGTGGTCACACGGAAGGAACTTGGGCAAGACAGAGTCTTAGAGGGCTGCACTGCAATCAGCTCACTTAGGGCCACAGCCACCAGGTCCTCCTGTTCTGTGGATCTTGGTGGGTTTTTTAAAAAGCTATTTATAATCCAGGGGACAGATCAGCATGAGAATTTTAATTTCATATACTTGGGGGGATATTACTTTATTCCCATTTGTGCAGGATTCAAGAGATTTTTCTTTAATGAGCTATCACAAGCTTTTAACTAGCTGCATATGGGTTCGAACCCTGGCCCTGCAGTGTTATTATCAGAAAGTTGTCATATTTCTTTTTAAGCTCTTGTTTACTCCTCTCTAAAATTAAAACTATAGCTACTTCATAAAGAAAATTAAGTGAAACTATATTGAGAAAAAATTTTTCATTGATCATGGCAGAGTAAATGTTCAAAGTTTTAGTTCCCTTCTCTTTTCTCCTCTTGTAAAATATGAAGTGGATGCTGAATAATCATACAGTCTCGTATAGTGTGTGCCAGCCTATCACATTTTTCTATATACATTTCCTACATGGTGATGACATAAAAATATTTACTATGAGGGCTTCCAAGTATTTTCATGATTCTTTATGAGCCAAGAGAAGAGGAAACTGCATCACTTTCTATTTGTTATTCAATTGATTCCATCTAGTCCCATGGTTTTAAACCCCATCTTTGTTGAAGGGTTCTTTCTTTGTATCCCTAGCCCTGTTCCAACCCTTCGACTCCAAACTTAACTATCCATTTAACATCTAATTGAGTTGTTGGGCAGTATCTCAGATAGAACCTGGCTAAAAGGACTATTGATCTACCTGCACACCCCACACCTGACATTTCTCTGCAAATCTATCCATCTCAGTAATTTACACTATTTGCACCTAGTTGCTCAGCCTAAAAGCTTAGGAGGCTGCATGATCTTGGATTTCCTCCTTTCTCAGGGTAAGTTCAGTCAGGATTATCTTAAAAATCGTATCCCCAAAGACCCTTTTATTTATATTTTTCTCTGCTAAAGCTACTATTATCTCTCATCTAAACTAACATAACAGACTCCTAACAGGTTTTCTGCCTATTTGTCAGCCCCCTTAGAATACATTCCATACACAGTGGTAGTGACAAAGACTCTCTCCTTGACCAAACCCTTGACAGTCTCTTCTGGGACCTCCTTTGGACTAGGCCTCATAATTGGGCCCTGTTCTTGACACAATTAAGCCAATTTTAACAAAGAATATTGGTAAGTCAGCTTGGCAAGAATCTCCCATCCTTGATATCTGATCCCTCTTGTTTTTTATTGGTGTTCAATTACAGCTGTCTCCATTTTTCCCCCATTACTCTCCCCTGCCATACCCACCCTCACCTCCCACATTCAGTCCTGCCCATAATTGTCTTTGTCAATGGGTCTTTTTTATACATGTTCCTTGACTTGACCCTTCCCCTTCTTTCCCATTATCTCCCTCACACCCCTCTGGTCACTGTCAGTTTGTTCTTTATTTCCATGTCTCTGGTTCTATTTTGCTCACTTGTTTGTTTTGTTGATCACTCTTAATATCTGATCGAGTTCCTCATTCCCTACCCTGATGTCTAAGTCATTGGCCTGTCTTTAACAAGATTCTCCTTAGGCCAATTTAGTAAGAATCTCGATACTTTGATGTGTCTTCTTAGTAATTTTTCTTCCGCTAACCTTTTCACTTGACTTGTTGGTTATAAATCCACAGCTGCCTTTGCTGTCTTTGGAACTGAACTCAGATCTCTTGATGCCAAAGTCTTTCTCCAAGTGCAGTATACTGAATAAAATCTGTCTTTATAGCTTTAACTAGTATCCAGTTTTGTTTGTCTTTGATAGTAATCACCTTCCTTTAGAAAGTAGGCACACTTTCTAAAATATGACTCACCTCTTTGTTAAAAGCTTTTATTACTCCAGTGAAACTGAGTATAATGAGATAGGATGAAGTCCCAGATTCCTTGTCCTAAAGATGCTGGATTATCTGAATCCCTCTGATTTTGCTTACACTTTATTTCATCTTTGCATCTTAAATTTTCATATGACTGCTTCTTTTTCATCAGTTAGAAATTTAAATACCAATTTCTCAGAAAAACGTTTAATATAGTTCCCACTATCATTATTCTATTTATTTTCCTTGTTGTCATTCTCAGTGTTTTAAACATTCTTGGTGGATACAGAATAAATATTTTTTACTAACTATATACCTGCCTGCTTGCTTATTCTGAAAAGCCAAGAGGTGAGAATTATAAAAGCAAAATAACATGAAGAAATGAAGAGATAAAACACACTTACAACCTAGAAAAATGATATTTTCCCTTCAATAATGAAAACAATTTTTCAAAGGTTTACATCAGGAATTGCCCCATTAGAAGTGAATAAATAATATATATTGGATACGCACATTCTTAATTCAAGGACAGATCTTAGTTCAAAAGGTTGACTAACCTCTTAAAATCCTAATGTTCTAGATGAAAAGTCACTTTGGGGGGCAATTAGAGGATATACTCATTAAACCAATTGTACAAAGGCCATACAGCACGGGTATAAGAGGTTAGGCAGTACCATTAAGAAGTAACCTGGAAAACCAGTCATTTGAAAGACTTTGCCTTTGAGGTTACCTCACAGCAAGCAGAGGCCAGGCAACTGCACTTGGTTTTCAAGTTCAAAGTTACAGAGTACAAAGAATAAAGGGACTCTGTCCTCCCTTCTTATTTAACTAGTTTTAATTTGAACTTCAATACAGTAGTTGGGTAACAAAGTAGTATGTCCTGAAGACTTTACAGAATGCTACAGTTATCCAGGTTGCATTAGGTATTTAAAACAGAAAAGTAGCTTAAGAACAAGGGAAGGAACCCTTCCTCCTCTCCCATCAATAATATCCAAAAGTGAACAAAAACATTGGTATTTAGTGGCTGAACCTGAGCCCTTAAATAATAAAGCTGATGTCTTCTTTTATATAATTGTCTATTGTACACCTAGAGAAGAAAAATCAGATTTAAGAAAATTTGAAAGACTTAGGCATGGAGAGACCTACAATAGAGACAGAAAATGATTTATCTTTTTATCTTGTGAACAAGATCTATAGCAAAGTAGAGATAGAAAACTTTGTACAAAGCAATCATGGTGATATATCAGACAAAGTCAGAAGAAAAATGTTCATTCTCCATGCTTTTCTAACCTCTGTTACCAGTTTCAGAATTACATTGCTCTTTTTTTTTGTTTGTTTTTGAGTTAGTAATTTATCTCTTTGATTTCTCAGTTATTGAGAAAACAAAACATCATGTTTGTGAAAGTTAGGCAGTACTTCTTCCTTTTCTGAAGGGAAAAAGGTACCTCCATGGGGCAGATCCTGGGATAGAGCTGGGAAATAACACATTTTGTAATTTTCTGGGGCTAGATGACCCAATCAATAGTCCTGCTGGTTTTTCCACACAAGCTTGCTTTTTCCCACCTAGCACCTAGATGCTGAAAAAGTCTATGGCACTTTGCAAAGTCTGTTTCAAACAAGGCTCCAATCAACAAAGGTAAGAGGGATGGAGATAAAACATGATTATTTCATTTTGAAATTATTCTTTGTCATTCCAAGTGGTCTTTTGACAACTATGTCTGTTTAATATTTATGCTTAATTTTTAAAATAAAATTTAATAGAATGAAATAAAAACAAAAATTATATCTTTGTCTATGCTTTAAAAACCTGAGGGTCTCTCAACTTGGGCATTCCTTGTAACCAATGAAATGCACTAAGTAGCTCTGAGGGACACAATTCATGTTATAGTCAATTTAAATGAAAACTCCTAAAGATATACAGCCCTGTTCTATTAAATGCCTGAATTGAGCCCCCCTGCCAATATGCCACAATATCTCTGATAGTCAATGGAATCAGGGTTTGGAACTCTATAATTTCTAAGCTCCCACACAGTTGTAAAATCATGTGGTTCTTTAAGTTTCCCCGGCACTTTACAATGGTATCAAGGTCTCTTAGCAAAAAGGTTAACCATTTCTTGTAAGACATTCCAGATTTTAAGGATTTATCCCTTTAATTTTCGGAAAGGCTCAGCCATTATCCATTTAAATATTATCTCTTCCCCATGCTTTTTTTCTTTCTTAGAAAACTCTAATTACTTTTAGGTTGAAATTTTGAGCTAATTTGCATGTCTTTTGTTCTATTTATCATTCCCCATCTCTGTACTGTAGCCTATGTATTTTCTTTAGATTTAACAACTAGTTCACCGATTTTCTTCTTCTTTGGGTTTACACTATGGATTAACATTCAATGAGTAATTTATTTTAAAATATTTCTTTCCTTTTCTAGGATTTGAGTTTATCTCTTTTTTTATTTTTGCTTTTTAATATTACCCCTATCACTTTTGTTATCTAATTATTAGTACATTTCGGTAGCTACTTTTATTTTTCAAAATGTAGATACCAAAATGTTATATGTTTTGAGTCTCATTAAAACAAATCACACACTAGAAAAAATAGCCTCTAACTATTTTGTAAAGTTTAGAATTGAGAAATAACTCTTCAAATTTATATGAAAAAGATAAATCAATAAAAATGGCAATGGCAATGTCATTCCAGAGAAAGACAAACAACATTAATGACAGACTCTATGAAAACAATCTCAATTTTAATAATAATCCAGTGTTATCAAACAGAAATAGTCTATCCACTCAGCACTAGCAGAGACACACAGTAAATATCAAGATTTGCAGTTGTATAGTTAGACTCGCTTTATTTGCACAGTGCTAAACAAGAAGAATAGGAAAGCTACAGCTCAAAAGCCTGAACTTCCCGATCCAAGGTTCTGGGCAGGTTTTAAGGGGTTAGGGATAACAGGTATGTGGACGTGCTGGTGGGTTAGGTTTAAATTGGAAGACCTTAGATCTTGGCCATTTATAGTAAAGGCTGTCAGTGCCCAATTGTCCTGGACAGTGGGCCTTTCCCTTCTGAAAGGGTTCTGCTGTTCAAGTTCTGTTTACATCCAGGTCTTTTGGTTTCATTGAGGGGAGGAGGGGAGAAGGAGATTTTGGTTTTAGGTAGGGCTGGAGATCCAAGTTCTATCCTCTGAGTGTGCTTTCACTAAATAACTTGATGGTTTTGTCTGTTGTTTCTGTAAAGCAACACAGTGTCTTGTAAAACAGTATAGGACCATTTGTACCTGGTTCTGTGGTTACACAAGAAAGTGAAAATTAAAACAATGAGACATAATCTTAAATCCGACAGATTGATGATTAATTACAAATGTCTGATAATACTGGATGTTTTCAAAGATATCATACATATAATGGCAACCATGATATCAATAATGGTAGGAATAAAATTATTTAAAATATTTTGTAGAATTAGTCGGTATCTTTTATAAAGTTCTACATTTCAGATTGTACACCCATCAATCTCATCGATCTACTTTATAGATCACAACACAAGAATGATTAACATGTTTGTAGAAAAGAAAACAAAACAAAACCTAACCCAGATGTCCTAAAAATGAATGAATAAATACGTTGCAATATATTCAAAAAATTAAGCAACATGTAGTAACAAAGGAACAACAGCTACACCTATCAATGATGATGACTATTAAAATAATTATGAATTAAAAAAGCAAAACACAGGCAAACAAACAAAACTAAGGACTATATCACTTATGGCTACATATATATCTGATAAAAATGTAAAGGCAACCAAGAGAATAATATTACAATTAAGCTTAAATTAGCATTTACTGTTATCTTTAGAGAACAATTAAAGCCATTAAAGAGGAGATAGGGAGTTTTATAAGTTTATATAATATTATGAGTGTTCCTTAGATTTACAAGTCTATAGGTGTTAATGTTATCCATTCTGCTTTATGCATTTACACATTTTATAAATTTTAAGTAATTTAAAACTAAAATTTTATTCTTCAAGTACCATTGTAGAAGAACATAAGCAAAACTCTTAATTCTGTTTAATTCTAGAAATGGGGACTTGTTAGATTGTAAAGGAATTTCTTTTGTTATACTTCATTGCATTATGTTAATGTTTGCTCATATAATATGTTTTTAGTTGGTAACTGATTGGACTTTCCATCCAATCAGCTATCAACAAACTTTCCCCTTATTCACCATTGCAAGTCTCTTCTCCTTGCTATGAGCAGTCTCAGTGATCTTTCTATTTCCACAATTTTAGATGACGTGTTGTGGACTGCCTTTGGGTTTATGGCTTCACTTACCTATGCTTTTCTGAAAGAAGTATATTCACTGCTTCTTCCTCTCTGCCTGTATGTCCACTTCCATGTTCAAGAAATTCGTAAGTAACCCATTTCTTTCTTTAAGTTATCCGTTTGCTTTGTGCAATATCTAAATTTCCAGTGGTGTCTTTAATATGTGGTAACCCAAAGTGAGAGTCCCTCTGTAGACTGCAGAAGTGGAGATGCTTGGAAGGCCAGGACTTTCACAACAAGATAGTTTGTGAGAGTATTGTAAAGTGTAACCAATCTCTAGACATGGAAACAATTGGAAGAACTGTCACTGGATGTTCTGTGGGAAATACATTTCAGGAACACACACATGTGGGATTTTAAGCAATATTGGCAAGGTTTATTACAGTGAAAAGAGACAGTGCACTCTCCAGAGGCAGAGAGCAGGCAAGTTACTGTAATGGCTACCCTGGGGTCCTTGCTAAGCCTCCACATTTTTTTTCTTGGATTTGGGAAAGAGCAGGATGTATTTCAATCTATCAAATCCCTTTCCTGACTCTTCTAGGGTTTCTTGTCTTTATCCTATCTCATCTTTTTCCCAGACTTTCCCCAGGCTTGGCCCTTCCCCTTTATGGTTGCCATTTTGGCTCCTACTATGCATGCACTTAGTACAAGTACCTTTCTTGCACCATCTTCACTTCCCCTATTAATCTGGCACAGAAGTGGCTGTTGTTCCCTGGAGTGATTGGAAAGCTGGTCTTTCATGACCACTCTGTTTAGTGGATGGATGGTGTCTATTCCTTGGAGTGACTATGAAACTGCCCTTTCTTAATTAATTCAGCTTAATCAGGTGCCTGGCTCTCTTTTCTTACATTAATATCTAACTTCCTGCCTACTGTACTAGCACTACCTACACTATCTGCACCCCAATCGTGTGTAATTAAATTTATCTAAGACTCTCTCATTTTCAGGCTTTCCCTCAAACCACATTCAAACTCACATTTCAAAGCTTCTCTCTTGGGATATATTATGAGATTGTTTCCAGGTCTCAAGAGAAAAATGAGACACATTACTGCTTTAGGTATTTCAAAAATGAAGGTAAAAATAATTTAAGCATTTTTCAGTGAAAAAGATGTTAACATTTTCCTGAAAATCAGCTACCAGAATGCTGTCATAAAAATGGATGCTCCATAGCTCTCTCAAATTATTCAATGACAGCAGTTTCAAGTAGTTAGTTAAAAATATCCATTCTTTTCTATAAGCCACAACATTTGGTACTTTGACTGTCTTTTTCAATGTATTCAATAAATAAGCCAGGATCTTTTAAATTACTGAGCTCTAGTTATGAAAGGAGAGTGATCAGAGGAAAGGAGGTTGTAGTTGGTTTACACTGTTCTTTTGTTATCCTCTTCATTTCCTGCTGCGATACAAATGATTCCCTTTTGCTTGCTGACAATGACATTTGCTTTGGGCTAATACAAAACAAAACAAAAAACCTCAAAATATCAGCTAGAAAAATATTTATTTTAACAAACTGCAACACCTCAAAATGTGAACATTTG
Source organism: Anoura caudifer (assembly GCA_004027475.1). Classification (NCBI taxonomy): domain Eukaryota; kingdom Metazoa; phylum Chordata; class Mammalia; order Chiroptera; family Phyllostomidae; genus Anoura; species Anoura caudifer. Next base: position 2,116 of record PVKU01011510.1, on the reverse strand, counting down.
TCATTATTTCACAGTTATAATAATGTGAACAAATGTGGCCTATCCTTCTGTTAAGGAGTACCCTTAATGCTCAGGTTTTGAAGTCAAAGTTAGGTATGTTATTAAGAACACCAAGGTTATGAAGTTTGTAATGAATAAGTCAATTGTGATGAAGCTTAAGCACATAATGATGTGTTTACGCAAATGATGATTGTATATATGATGGGGGAATTTAAGATCTAATTTTTGTAGCTTTAAGTCATAGTTAGTATGCTTAGTGATTAATGCATTTAGAAAGCTGTTGTTCCAGGACCTGAAATGTATGACCGGACCTACTCTGACTACAGACCTGCAAGCAATTCAACCTTTGTGCTCCAGGATGACTGCAAACAGGGTGACAGCTCACGGTGATATCTGAGCCATTGTGCTCCAGGGAGAGACGTCAGCCGCCCAGGACAAAGGTGAAGAACTACCAGTCAGCAGAAGAAAGGATGCTAGGAAAATTTGTGGACTGCAACTTTGATTGAACTTTTTTCCTGAATTCTAAACCCTTTCCCTACTTTTTTCCTAAACTCTAAACCGTGTTAAGTGTACATAACCCTCTGTCTTCTCAGATAACTGGCTATCTGAATAAAGTACCCATAAAGATTCCGTTCTTGTCTCTATGTATTGTTTCTGGTAGTGACAAGAAGCACGAATATCATCATTTCCAGTTTCATATGTATATTATTATTTGCCTCCAACATTCCACCAAAGCTACTATTTTTAAGGTTACAAATGACATCCATTTTTGTGGCCTTTCAGCAACATTTAACGCAATCTTTCTAGCAGGGAACAGTACATTATGCATGCATGATATCACAATCTCCTTGTTTTCCTTTTACTTCAGTAGCGGGCCTTTCTCACTCTGTTCCTATTTCCTCTTTGTGAGCCTGCTGCTTAGGGTTGAAAGTACTCTGTGACCTCTTAGTGTTTTGACCCACATTCACTATTATACTCATAGTAATCTCGTCCAGTTTGACGACTTTAAAATATTATCTCTATGGTAAAAAAAATTCCAGGTTTATACATCCAACAGTTCCACCTTAGCTGACTAATAGGAATCTGAAATGTAATGTGTTCAAAACTTGCCTCTTCGCCTGCATCCTTAGATCTTTCCTCCCTTCTTAATTAATGGCAACTCTATTCTTCTAGTTGTTAAAAATAGAATTATCATTGAACACATTACATATTACTCCATATTCATTCTTTCATCAAATACTAATGGGTTTATTTTTTCAAAATATACAGTCTAAATATTATTTCATTTTTCATCACCATTATCACTCTAATCTAAGCTACTCCATTGTTCATTTTTATTACTATAAGGGATTCCTAACTGTTCCCCCTGCTTCTGTCCTTTTTTAGCAGAATGAAATGCTCAGTCTCTGACTCCATGTATTCAAGCCTGCAGTGTTTCCATAGTCTTCGGGCTAATAGTTCCCGCATCAGACATGCTAATCACTAGAGGAATTCAGCTTGGAGCTTGAGTTTCTACCAAAAAGTGCCCCTTCCACTTTCCTTTCCCTCAACACACAAACAAGCCTGAACTATGTACTTTCTTAAGATGGATTTCTTGTCAGTTGGCACTTTCTTGATCAATAAACCTTTCCTTACTCCAAACTCTGATGTTTTAAGTTTTAACCTTTCAAGGTATCAGGTATAAGACACAGACTTTGGATCATAACACTTGCCTGCACAGTCATTCTTAACAAGACTGGCAAAATAATCCTGTTCAAACTAAAGGCAAATTATACTCCTGCATTGGAAATCTTCAAGGGGCTTCTCCTCTCAAATTAAAGTCTTCAGGGCACACAGTGGCCTCTCCTTCCTTCACCATTCTGATTCCTTCTCCTACCATGCCATGGTCCAGAACAATCTCAGTGTTACAGAGCAAACGGAAGGTCCATTATTGTCTGCCGCCTTATGGAAAGATGCCTCTCAAAGCCAGAGATTTGTGAAAAGGAAAGGAAATGTTTATTTAATGCTATACAGAGTTAAAGTAGCAACTTAACTTCATTAAAATATCAAAGTCCTTCAGGATACCCACAGACGCCCACAGTGCTTCCTATCTCCCTCTGCCCTAAGTCAGGGTACC
>PVKU01011509.1:0-42787 GCA_004027475.1 Anoura caudifer | reverse complement strand
TTTTTTTTTTTTTTTTTTTTTTTTTTTTTTTTTTTAGTAATGTAGAAGGAAATCACTTCGTGTGCTTCATCTCCAGTGTGCCTTTCACCCTTCCCTCTGTTGAGACTTCTTTTTCCTCTTCTCCTTTGCACTGCTTTAATTTACAATATTGCTGTGTGTGCAGTCTTCAGGAAACGTGAAATGGAGCAAGAGGCTGTCTAACGGAAGGGAGGAAATCTAACTGCTAAACAGGTGCACACAGAAAATAAATAAAAAATGAGAAATCAGACCCCCTGGGTGCTATAGAAGGAGTATTTGCTGAATAACTAATTTGGTAGCCCTTGTGCCCTATGAATTATTATTCTGATTTACCCAATCACACTGTCTAACAAATTCAAATTGCTTAACACTGTAATTATTCTGTATGCAACATGAGAAGAGAGCAATTTCTAACTTCTCAGTTATTAAAGGAATAAAGTCATCTGGTTTTTGTTTATTTTGTTTCAGTTTCCTGCTATACTGGAGAACATGCTAATGCTTAAAGAACACCTGAATTATGTTGCATTTTAAAATTTTGCCACATAATCAAATGTAATATGTCAATTGCTTAAATATTAACTGGTTGTTTTGATATAATATTCTACATAGTATTCTCCACTTTATTCCTTTACTAAAGATTTATTGAACACCTACTATGTGTATCCCTACCTGCTATGTGCCAGGTGATACCCCGTCTACAGCCATTTGGAAATTTTTACAATATTTCAGATCAGTCACTCTACATAATATAATCTAAAGTAATGTCTTCCATTTTGTTCTAGCAATGTATTCCATTATTTCACTATTCACTTTCTAACACATAAACCATGTATAGTTAAAGTCAGTTAAATTTACATATTGTTGTTTCATGGTTACTGTTAAGTCTTAAGTGTATTCTAACTTCTAATCATCACAAAAATCACATTATGTACTATTATTATTTTTACTTTATAGATGATGAAATGGAATTCAATTAAGTAAGTTGCATATCACTAGCATATATATATGCATGCAAAATTGGTCATAATTCAGAGAAAAATCTTTTCACTATTTTATGTATTATCTAGATGCCAATATTATTAAAGTTGTTTTTATACATTAATGAATAAAATAAAGTATTTACAGAGTAGGTTTTTAAATTTTTATTTTACCTAATTGACTATTTTTTCTTTTCAATTTTCAAGAGAAAAGGGGTAGAATAATTTTATAAAATGTTTCCTTTAGATATGACATTGATATTTTTCCATGGATTTCCTAAGAAAATAATTGATATAGATGAGAAAACTTAAAACCAAATGAGTTACATATCAATTGCCCTTCAGGGTATTTAATTATCTTTTTAATTACATTGACATGTTTATTTGTTTTCTTTGAAATAGTGTAGCCTCATCTCTTCACCACATTTTTTTTGGCAGGGGGCAGGCCTGGTTTCTTCACTATTCTATCCAATTCATTCAAGGCCCTTCCTCCACTTACCTTTCATCCCACTCATCTGCAAAACATTATCTGAAAATAAACCCCCCACTGCCCAGTTTCCTAGAACTCATATGGCTTAAAGTTGCCTCTTGAAATCTCAAAACAGGTTTATTGATTTCATCATCAACTCCTCATCACCAATCTCAAATTACCACTAATTCTACTATGTTTTTCTGGCCAACTTACCTTCACATCTTCCCCAACAATTTTGAATTCCCTCTATTGTCTTAAAACTTCCAGCTGTTCTCTTTCCTTATTCATCCTTATCCATACTTACTCTGGGCCAAACACTATGACATGCCATTTAACTTTCACAACCACTTTGAAACATTTACTCTCAAATGTTTAAATGGCATCTAACTCTTAAAATGCTAAAATCAAAACATACCAACAACCACTGTTCTGATGTTCCGTAAGTCAGTGATTGGTGTCATCATGGATCCAGCTGATCAAACTAGAAAGTTTAAAGGTATCCTTAACACCCTTCCTTCAAACTTTATATTTAATATATATCAAATACTTATCATTCTATTTTCTTAATCTCTCCCAAAATTGTCTAATTCTCTAACTTTAACAGTTCATCTTAGACCACGTTACCACCATCTTTCACCTGGTCTCTTGAAGAATTATTTTAGCTTTCTTAATTTGTGTAACAAATTACCATAGCTTTCTTAATTTGTGTAACAAATTACCATAAAATAATATGTGTTTATTAAAGTTTCTGTAGATCGGAACTTTGACAGGATCCTCAAACTTCTCCCAAGGGTCCCACAGGTTTACATCAAGGTGTTGGTCAGGCTGTATTCTCATCTGGAGCTCAGGATCTTGTTCCAACCTTATTCAGGTTGCTAGCAGAATTCAATTCCCTGTGACTATAGGAAGGAGGACTCTGTTACCTCCCTAGTTGTTGGTTAGAGAGTGTTCTTAGTCCCTAGAGCAGCAACCCCCAACATTTTTGGCACCAGAGACTGGTTTCTCAGGAGACAATTTCTCCACAGAAAGGGGACAGGGGTGGGGTGGGGTATATGGAAGCTCAGGCAGTAAAGCAAGCAATGGGGAGCAGGATGAAACTTTGCTTCCTAGCCTGCTGCTCACCTCCTGCTGTGCAGCCTGGTTTCTAACAGGCCATAGAACTACTGGCGCCCTAGAGCCTACCCTCAGGTCCTTGACATGTGGTTATCTCCATAGGCAGTTCACAACGTGGATGTTCCTTTCTTCAAAGCCAGCAGTATAATGATTTATGCTTTGAATCTCTTCTCTCACGAAAAGACTGAACTCTTTTTAAAGGGCTTTTCAAAGGCCTCACATGATTAGGTCAGGCCCAGGATAATCTCCCTTTTATTGATTTCAAAGTCAACTGATGAGGGACCTTTGTTACATTTGCAAAATCCCTTCACCTTTTCCATACGATACAACCCACTCATGGGAGTTAAATCTTGACATATTCATAAATTTTATGTGTATTCAGAGGAGTGAAGACTTTGGGGGCTACTTTAGAATTCTGCATGCCACAGTTGCCAAGTATTGTAGCACCAAGTGCATTCTGACCCATCACCATTCCATTCTTTATTGCTAAATCATCTCAAACATATCTTTGATCATTTTGTTCTATAAATTCAATGACTTTTGCTTCCCATTGATATTAATATTAAAATAGCAAATACATTTTTATAGGCACTATAGTAATTAGCATGGTCTCTTGTCCCAATCCACCTCTCTAGCTATATCTTTTACCAGATTCTTTTACTCTCTGCATTTCAATCAGAAACATTTTGTCTTGGTTCCTTTATTTATCATGTTTCCTCTTACCACCGGGAATTTTGCATACCCTGATGTCTCTGCCTGGACCTTTCTTCTGTTCCTTTTCATCCAGTTATTCTGACTCATTCTCCAGATCTCACATAAACTATCACTTTCTGAAGTTAATGCCTCCTTTTATAGGCACTCTTTGTACTATGTACCTTTTTCATAGCACTTTTCAAAGCTGAAATTGCCCTGTATTTGTTTCCTCTATTAAGCTTCCTAGGGCAGGAACCAATGTGGGGTTTTATAGCTTTGTGCATCCCCTGTGTTTGAAACACTTCCTTAAACAAATCCCCACTGAAATATTTGTTAACTGACCAACTAAAGGAATACAAGTTTCTTACATGACATGTTTTGCATTTGGTTTTGGAAAGAAATATATATTTCTATTTATATATGTTTATTTAAAATTGATATTTAAAGTGTAATTAACATTGTTTACCCTTTAATGGAGTATATACAGGGGTACCGTAAAAATGATGGTATTTGGAAATTTCCATGGTTCAGATTTTGAACAGTTTAGAATAAATTGTTTAATCTTTTACAGTCATGAGAGACAAATCATTTTAAGGCACATGGAAATATTTGTAGAAATATTTTCTAATTAATTGTAGCTTTAAGTTTAGCTTTTTAAAAAAGAACTGTACTTTATGTGCTGTGAATATTTGAGAGGCATCTTAGTATTAAAAGTTAGAGATATAATGAAATCTAATTAAAACGACAGTAACACAAAGTAAAACTGCAGAAACTGACACAGACCAATACAAATCTGTTTTAGTTTTAAAAAGTAATTAACCAGGTTGATTTTACTTTTATCTGGTTAACTCTTCTTTATGAAACTGCATACACAATATCCCAAGCTAACATTAGAATATTGATTTGAATAGGAGAAATGTGAAAGGGAATAAAATCTTGCCAAATCGAATGCCTACCAAACAGATTTTTTGCTGTTGTTGTTAAATATGACCGATTGCTTAATTCACCACATTTTGAAGATCAAATTTTCTTAATTCTGATTTCAAATTCCATGTCCTAAGAAGCCAGTTCAAGACTCTGCACCCAAGTATTCTGAAAGGTGTGACACTGAATGCTTTTTGCTCCCAAAGTTGTCAACTGTCAAAGCACTAGAGGAGGAAGCACTCCCAATAGTCACGCATATTATTTCTTATTTTATGCATATTTCACTAATTATAAGCTATTTTCTCATGTTAGTGGATGTGTTGAGTCATATGATTTCTTGGGGGAATAAACTATATTTTTGAAGTAAAAACTAGTCCCCAGAAAAGATTGTTCTTTTAATACATTGTGTGAATTATTAAACTCCTATTATTCGATTACACATTTAAGATTGTTATACCTTCTAGAAGAATTGCTCCTTTATCATTATGTAATGTTTTTCTTTATCTCTGCTAGTATTTCTGGTTTTGATGTTAACATTCTGTAATATACCCACTCCAACTTTCTTCTGATTTGAATTTTCATATCTTCTCTGTATCCTTTTGTTTTTAAATATTTCATGGATTTTTTTTACATAAAGTGGGTTTATATTATACATACATAGGTGAGTCTTGCTGTTATATCAATTCTATTAATGTTTGCCTTTTAATTGGAGTATTTAAATCATGTATATTTAATGCAATTATTGAATTAGTTTTACTTAAAGCTACCATTTTGCTAGTAGTTTTTTGCTTGTATGACCTTGTTTGTTTCTCCTTTTTCTCTTTATCCTTTACCTTTTAGTTACTTAAGCATTTTAAATGATTCCTTGATTGATTTATTAGTTATTATTACCTTTAAAATTTTTTTAGTGGTTGCTTAAAGGTATAAATATACATCTTTAACTTATCAAGGCCAATTTTTAGATAATTACCACTTCACATGTGTATTAGAACATTACAATAGTACACTTTACTCTCTTCCCTCGCATCCTTTGCTATGACTTCTACATATGTTATAAAATAAGCAATATATTTATATTCTTATTTTGATTTAGAAACAGTTAATTCTATTTTATATAAATTAAAAATAATAAACAAAGTCATTTTTATTTTTATTTCACAAATTTTGATAATTTCACTTCTTGTTTATATCAAAATTTCCTGCTGGCTTCATGTTCCTGCCTGCAGAATTTTTCTGATATTTCTTGGAGTGCTAGTCTGCTGGCAATAGAGTTTCTCAGGTTTTGTTTCATCTGTAAAAGTCTTTATGTAACAACCTTCATTTTTATTTTGCACAAAGAAGTCTAGAAGCAGCATGGTTCCAGGAATGATTAAACCAATAATTCAATAGCATCACCATCATCCGGTTTCTTTGTATCTTTTGGCTCTTCCATCCTGAACATGTTGATTATTATCTTGCCCTCTAATAATCATAGCATAAATGGGTCAGCCCAAACAATCTCATACTCATCAACCTGAACATCTGAAAGGGAATGTCTTTTGTTCCTTTCCTAGAGTGCCAAGAGAAGATTTTTTTCTCATTGCTCATTGGCTTGGATTAGTATACAAGTCTAATAGGATGTACAAGGCCACCAGAATAAAAGTGCAGTTGTGAAAGTGTTGAAATTAGCTGTTGGGTAGTCATCTGTCAGAATCACCTGGGACCTACCCTCACATTGAGTATTTCATCATGGCAAGAAATAGATTTTATACAATTTGTTGGTCTGTTTTTCACCTTGTAGAACAGGATTTCTAAGAGGAAACTGATCTGAAGACATTTTTTTTTCTTCAGTCCTATAAGAAAGTAAATTCTCCTCTAGATCAATGACATATTAAGACCCTCTTACATTTCAAAGATGTTTGGGGAGTTTTTCTGATGTGCCTTCCCACAGGAAGCCACAGGCAAGCAAATATAAAATGTCACCTCCAAGTATCTCCTTTGTTTTCACAATCAACACCTCCCACATCAAAAAGATATTTGCAACAAACACAAATGGATGCAATTTCAATAACTTGAAGGAACGTCAACCTGAGGTAAAACGAGAAGTTACTGCAAAGACATATGTAAAACTCATGTTTTTTTCAAAGTTTTTTTAAAAACATCTTATATTGTTGCTTAGAAGTCTATTATCAAATTAGTATTGTCTTTTGTATAAGTTTTGAACTCAACAAATATATGCCTTATTCCTCTGAGAAAGTAATATCTTAAACTTTATCTCAAAAAGAAAATGGCAAAAGTGTTTGATAACATAGTTAACACAACTTTAAATATCACAGACTCATGAACAGTTGCATGGGATTTTTAAAAAAGGCATTCTTCTGATGTGTTTTTTAGTTACTTAGTGTACTTATCAAATACCTGCATAGCCTCTGTTAAACATTTTCTCAGAATGGACTATTACAATCTCCTAAAGAAGACCAGGTCAAATCATATTTCTTTTTTTGGGGAGGGGGGTACCAAATTACTTTATTTGAAAGAATGGTACAAATGAAAGGACATAAGTGGATGGTTTGGTACAAGTTATGGAAAAGGGACAGGAAATTCCAACATACATTTATTGCTTTGGTGACCAGGAAAGTCCCCACCCCCAACTCTGTGGCTATGAGAAGCCATCCTGAAGTGTAGCTCTCTTTATTGTCTCCCAGGGTGTGCTTGTCAAAGAGATACTCTGCCATGCCATTTCAGGGACCCCCAACCTGCAGAAGGTGGTTTTGTGGTCACCCAATGCTTTGATGGATTTCACCTGGTAGTTCAGGTGGTCAGTCTCAGTCAAGTCACAAAAATAAGGGTCAATTTTGTCAGTGGCCAGTTGGTGCAGTTCCAGTTGTGACTGATTTACACTTCTTTCCAAGTATAACACATACTCCGCTTCATTCAGTCTATTCTCTCAGTCAACACAGTCTGCTTTCTTGATATCCTAAAGAAAGATTTGGCCAGTCGTTGGTCAGTTTCTCAACATATCTCTCTCCTCATGAGGTTGGTGAAGAAAGTATTTGGCAAAGTGCTTCAAAGCCACATCATTGTGGTCAAAGTAGTTAAGACATGGACGGGTAGACATAAGAAGCATAGAGCTCCAGGTTGTTCTGGGGTTTGCTGGCAGCCTTTGAAACCTGGTGGAGTTCTGATGCACCTGTGAGGTGGACACAGTTGTCATCGTCAGTGGCTGTGGAGAGGTGGCTGTGCATGCTTGAGCAGTGGCCTTGGGGTCGTCTGAGGGCACTGTGAGGAAGCGGCAGAAGGCTGGATCTGGATGACTGGCTGGAATGGGGTCGAGCAGGGGGTTTGCCCAAGCACTGTTGAAGCGGGAAACTGTGGTGACTCTCAGCGAAGACTGTCTTATTCATACATTTCTTACGGTGAGTCATATTTGCTCTCTATAGTTTCAAGCAATGTGCCCCCCTTTTCCCCTCTGCAGTAGTGTGTTAGACAGGTCTTGATGTGCTTGGGAAAGCCACTTGTGTGCCTCTCTTCTCAGCTCTGCATTTAATGATTTCATATTGGTAGATTGATAGCCATGGTGGAAATATTTTCATCACAAAAATCTACAAACTCTACAAATCAGGGTTGTTATTCCTTCAAAGAAACAGTTTACCAGTACAGCATTGCCTCTTGGATAGCATAAATTATCTTCCACAAAGATCACTAAAATATTCCAGAACTACCTCCTTCTACCCTTCCCCCATTACCCTACCATCTTTTATTTTTCAGGCTAAACCTTGTATTTACTTACGTGTTTCTTCTAAATGCACTGTTTTGTGTAATCTTATCATGTTGGTCTCATTCCCATGGAAAAACAAAACAAAACATCAATTAGATTAACTTGGCTAAAATTTGATATCCCAAACTACATGTATGCCATTTTTTATGGCAAAACTGTATGTTCCTGGTAGACTGGCACCATCCTACTATTATCCTTATTTTTTACCTTGTAAAATCAAAATCACTTGAGTTTTATAGATAGCTATCTATATCATTAATTCATATTAAATTTAGAGTCTTATGTTATTGAACATTACGAAAAATTCACTGTATTTGGGCTACACATTTAGTTCAGCATTTGGCAAACTTTCTTTGTAAGAGGCCACTTAATAATTATTGTAGACTTTAGCCATAGGTTCTCTGTTACAACTATACATGATGTTATATCATGAAAATAGGCAGGGATAAAGTAAGATTGTGGGCAAGATTGTGTTCGAATAAAACTTTATTTATAAAAACAGGTGGCAGCTAGATTTGACTCAAGGGTCATGGTTTGCCCATTCCTAATCTTGCCCATCAGAGTTGATATTGTCACACCACTTGTGTTAACTAAGTGCTCCAAGGTGCAAACTCCTCTTACATTAAGGGCTCTTAATTTGGGTTCCATGAAAACAGATAAATTTCAGTGTGTCTATGAACTCTGAAAATCTTACCTAAAATGTTTTGGCCATGTATACATTTTGGAAAAAAGAATAAATAAATAAAATCAGATTCTCAAAATAGTCTATAGCACACTTTTCACTGTCATCACCTCAAAGAGGTACATGAATCTTTGCCTTAAACTGATATAGTAATGTCAGGGTAATTAGGATGCTCAAGCTATTTGAATAATTGCTAGGAAAATTAGCAAACACAGGGAAAAAGTAACAAAGGCATGCATAGGATAAAATACATTAAAAATCTATATTTGAATCAATACAATCACTGTAACGCATAATGAAATAAAATTCTGGATTGCTGTGAACTGGTTTGATGTTATACCAGCCTAGAAGGAATAAAGTAGATGGATTCATTCAAGAATAAAAAATCTATTAAGAGCTTATTATGAATTAAGCTCTATTAGGTGGTAGTTCCAGAGCCTCAAAGAACTAGAACAACAGTGTCACTGATCGCTTGCTATACAAATATCATATTTTTATTGTTGTGCCCACATATTTTAATATAAATCATAATTTAGACAAATGTATCATAAGCTTGACAAAGGCCATGCATTCTTGGAAAGCAGGTGAAAAGCCATATAAATACTAGAATAAATCACAGAAGTAGAAGCTGTTATATATACTGTACATGTATATCTAGGTATATAGCTATATAATCACAAAAGATGTTTCTACTAAATGGTTAGCTTAGGCACACCTTTACCATTGGGGAATGTCAGGACATAATAGGATACCCAAGAGCTAGTGCTTTCTTTTTTAAAAAAAGATTTTATTTAATTTTTAGAGAGAGGAGAAAGGAAGGAGACAAACATTGATATGAGAAACATCGATCAGTTTGCCTCTTGCACACCCCCAAATGGGGACCCGGCACTCAACCCAGACATGTGCCCTGACTGCAATTGAACTGGCTACCTTTCAGTTTGCAGGTTAGCATTCAACCCACTGGCCACACAGCCAGGGGTAAGAACTAGTACTTTAATAAAAAATTATTTGAGTTAGTCTTTTGCACATATGACTGACTTCAAAGTCAATGTTTAAAGAACAAGCCAACTATATTCCCAATATATTTTCTACTCAATGTCTCATGATGTTTCATACTGAAGACTTACTGTTGTTATGAAAATATGTGATTTCTGTGCCATTTACTTTTTGTTTTATTGCTACCTGCTTAGAGTAATAAAAACACTATATTAATAAAAATTATGTCTTTTGAAGTTAATTTTTCTTTGTTGAAATCTGGCATAAAATCCAAGTTTTACCTTAGGCTGATAATGCCTAGGGTTTTTATTTTTATTCATCAAACACCTACAAAAACAGATGGCAAGATAAATTATAAAATATTAGTCCAATTTTGGGATAATTCAAAAGTTAGTGTGGCTATAAATATAAAATATCCATAAATGCTTTAATATACAGACCTAACAAAATGTGAAGGCTTATAATTAAGGATAAGTCAAGCAGTCAACATATTTAATCAATTGTGATGTAAGCATAGTGAAAATTTAGAATGATTAAAATAATGTAATTTGTTTATTTTTATTAATCAGTAATGTGACTGTTAAAAGGGTTGCATTTTCTTTTAAAGTAACTTAGTTTCCACATTTGGGCAAAGAAATGTTGAGTATATATGTATACCAAAAGGCTCTTTATTGATCTAATAATCTCCCAAACCAGCACAGGTGAATAAAAATTATGCCCCAATTGTGGGTGTTTTTCACATATTTTAGGAGGAGTACAGAAGTAGTCCTGCAGACACAAATATTTTCTCTATATGAATACATACCCTCCCAGTGACTGGGAGGAAAGTTTTAATTCCCACCACATAATGGTCCATTTGCCTCGAGTGTTTCAGAATGGTTCAATAATCACTAGCCATGTGTGTAGTTTGTTGAATTATTTAAGCTTATTTCCAGGGGGAAAAAAAGACAGGGAGGAAGGCAACTGATTCAATGCAAATGAAAAGCTTTTGAAGCTCCCTATGGTGAAGATGTGATTACAGTCAGACAGTTAATAACGTAGACTTAGAAAAATCTGAAGGTTTTAAAACTGTCTGGCCAGTCAGTAAATGAGGTTTTTCCACACTATCAACCAACTGCCATGCATTGTAATGGTTTCAGATCTGTTTGGAGTTGGAGTGGACCCACAAATGAAGCAAGAATACCACCCCCTGTACTTACGATGATTAAGAAAAGTAGTTTGTAAACCTTAACGGTTTTCCTCTGGATTTGGGATTGAGTCTTTAGCACATTCAGTTTAAGAGCCATGCACAATGAGCACTGCTCTTCGAAAACCACGAGACAGAACGTCGATTGTTGATTTGCAGAGTACCTGTGTGTTGGAACGATGTCTGTCCTCTTACATGACCACCACCCCTCCACCCATGGACATTCCAAGCATGTTGTGTAACTGGAAGAAGTTGCTGCCAGAAGAATTCCTGGGCAGCAGTATTCTTTCTGGTTATTAGATCAGACTGAAGTAGAAATTTGGAGACCTAAGATTTTATTTTAGCTGCTGCTCAAAACTCATTTGGCACAACTGCAGAAAATACATTTTTACTTTGTAAAATGTTTAATATTCATGGGGTATGAAAGTCTCTCTACCTACAAATCTTGTTGCAGAGATGATAGATATTTTTTGAGTTTCACGAAAATATTTTGAAAATTAGACAGGTGTTATATGTTTGAATTCAGGGAGTCTTTGAGTCATCGAAACGGTGGTTTTAGAGAAGTTTGAACTTGTTTTGAAGAAATTAAAATAATGTCAGGTATTACACTGAATTGAATAAAGATGACTATAAAATTTGCTCCCAGCTTTGTGGATAAAATTTCTCCCTAGACTCAAAATCCAGTTTAAGTGACCAGCTTACCTAAAATTTTATGTGTTGTTTATTTTGTTGCCATTTGTAAGCACGAGAGAAGAAACCATTTTTAAATATTTTACCGTATTAAGAGGTTTTGATGCTCTACTGTAATGATTTCCTTATTAGAATTGTCTTAGTTATTAAAATGAAGGGGTTTGTCTTCAGGGCCAATGGCAGTCTGCTTAAATGGAGTTGCAGTAACCCTATTTTTGGTGTGTGTCTGTGTATTTCTTTCATTTAAAAAAAATAGAAGCAAAGAAATATTAACATTTCCAATCACCTAAAAGAAACTTCGAACTCCCAGAGCTAAGCACTGGACTTCCTTCTGTATTAGAAAAGGTGTAAAATGTAGGTAATTTTATATTTATCCCTAGAAAAATTTTATTATTCACTTTTCCTTTAAACATGTGAAATCCCATAAATAATGCAAAAATAATCTTTAAAGTAGATGATTAGTTATATAGCAAGTAAAGTATCTTTAAATATTCTATTTCGTGCTCTCCAACCACATTCGTTAAGAGTACAGTATTTACCTTGGAAAAAGACCCAGCCTTTAAAAATGTTTTGTTAAAGCTCTGTTACTGATGGAATTTACATCTTGAATTTAATCAGTAGTTTGCTCTGTGCTGTACTAGAAGCATGAAATCTCCAAGTTCCCCATTATGTGTGAAGATTTTTTTTCAAATAAGAAATGAAAAGCTACTCTTCTTTTAATAAAATTTTTGCTTTTCTCCTTAAAAATAAAGGCTTGTAAAGAAAAAATTATGACATACTCACATATTATCATGGGGAACTATTTAAAGCTTAACTGGTTTTACATTAAAACCAGAACTAACTTTTTATTTTTTTCATCTTTTTTAGGAAAACACACCAGAAAACATTTATGTGTTATTATTTGAGTAAATTTCCACATAGTAATATTATTTATACTATGAGAGAAAGTATTATTTATACTATACTATGAGAGAAAACATTCTTTTATTGTACAGAACAATTGAAAATAAAATTTTCCTTTCACAATATTTGGTGAATTCTCTCCCTATTTTAACATTTAATTTCAATCTATAATTTTCTTTTATCAAGAGTCAGAATGTTTAATTGAATTAAAAACTCAAATTTTTTAATTTGGCATAACTATGGTACTATTTCATTGTGGAAAACTGCCACACAAATAATCTTTCCTTTTCCAAGATTATCAATGTATACAAGTAAATTTTAAAAAAATGGATCATTTAAAAAATTACTCTCACCACTCTGCTCCAGAGCAATAAAATATTCCAAAGCAAACAGCATCCACAACCATGATTGGAAAAATCAACACTCTTTCCATACAAATCAGAGGTCTACATGACTGACAGTTACTGGATAAAAATATATTTCTTGACATGACTGTAAGACCAACATTAAAATCCATATTAAAGGTCAAGGGTTTGGCTTTGGAAAATCCTGAATGCAAGCTTTTAATGCAAAGCCATATTGTCATTAAGAATATTATTTCTATTTTATATATGCTTTAACAATTTAGGCAGATTTGATTATGCCTCAGGAAAACAAAAATGTAGAGTATAAAAGCATCAGGGTCTAAATCTTTCTTTTAACAGTTTCCTGCTAACATGCAAATAAGCAAATGGGATACCTTTAAAAGGAAACCACTATTTTCAAAATTTCATGTGGCTACATGTGGACAAAACAGAAAGAACAAGTGCTTAAAATTAATATGAGTTAAAAATGTTTAAACTTAGTATATGGACTATATGATGCAGAGTGTCTTTTTTCTCCATATGAGATTTTGGTACAAACACATGTTTTACCAAAGTTAATATGTGACCTTCTATGAAATATTGCCTGAAGAATTTGCTTAAGTAATATTAACTACTATGTTTTATAGATGCTAAAAGAATAAGATTTCAGGAAATTGAATAAGCAAAGATAAGTAGCAAAAAATAGAAAGAAACTATAAGAAACTCCAATATAATTTATACAAGCTAAATATTGAAGAGAGAATTTATATAATAATATTATTTTGTGTAATTATGTGAGCAGAAGCTTCTCATTACTTCAATTAGTTGAGTATTTTTTCAATGATGGCACTTTAATATACTATGTAAGTAGAATTCAATACAAAAACATTGCCTCTATAGTTTTCCCAGTAAAATAAATGAATATAAACAACTTAATTGTAAAACATCCTGTAATTTGACTACCAGTAACAGTTTTGCATTACTACTTCCTCTAGATTTTGAAGTTGCAGTTTCCTCATAGGACAACTAATTCTGTTTAGAAGATGGATTGCTAACAAACACCAGCTTCAGCATATCCAGAAATTACATGTGGTTAAAAAATAAAACAAAAACTGTGTCTCCTTCACTCAGCATTTTATTGGTGTGAGAATTGAAGTGGGGAGGGGAGAAAAGAGGTTTTTAATTGATTCTTAGAATCCAGAGAGAGTTGAAAAGGTCAGTATGCAGAGTAATCAAAAATGTGCACACCGAATCCAAACCTAGTGAAAGAAATAAACCTGGGTAAGACTAGTGCAAGTTTCTTGTTTGTTTCTAAAGGATGATAGAAAAGTTTCTATATTTAAGACTATAAAGCTCTTCAGAAACATACATGCTTAGAATATTAAAATGGATTATTTGCCTTATTTGTTTGGGAAAGTCCCTATCAATAACAGGTGTGACTTAACTGCATTGCATTGAAAAACTAGATGGTTCATTAATAAAGAAAGGAAGAAGTTAGAGCGATAAATCAACGGGGACTCCTAGGGAGTTTTATATTAGGCAGTAATTAAATAATAGTTCATGTTGCTTTCTTTCACTGGGAATTACATCCTTTTCACCTCTACTCTGCTAAAGCAGAGACATCCATTACGAGGAGCGGCTACAACACTTGTCAGATGCAATCAGCTCCGAACAGCTGAAGGCCAACTGACGTGTACTCTCTTAAAACAGGGTTTCTTCCCCACCCCCCAAGCCCACTGTCCTTTCACGTGCATGCAACAGTCAAAAGGAATCACATCACCTAATGAAGAAAAACAGAAGCATATGGTAGGAAGGGATCGCAGCAGGAGGTGACTGAAATGCCAAGGCTTACACATAAACAAAATATATGCAAAAATGTGTGTTCATAGAAGCTGTCAGCCACAGTTGCAGGAAATAATAAGCCTGCAAAGGAAGATAGAGTTTTACTGTGACCACGGTTACCTAGGAGTCTGTATTTTTAGTTTAATTTTTTATTACTCTATAAAGTGGTGCACCTGAGCAGGCTAGTCCCAGAGAGTTAATTATGCATAAGCAGTTGCAAAGTTCGATTTTGCTGCATAGTACTGAGCCACATATTCGTCACAGTTTATTTTACTCATACCTACTGCAGACTTCCACATGACAGCCGAATTGCAAACTGTAAGTGACTTCATCGCCCGCCACCTTCCTGTTTGCATCCCGTCACTATGCAAGGGTAAATGTTGAACTAAGTTCATGAATAAACCCTGCTTTTGTAACTTAAATATAAGTGCTCATCTTCCCAGAGGTGTATTAATTAATATTTCAGATGTGCATTGGGTATATTTGCCCTTATTGTTTCTTTCAAATTCGCTTCTGTGCTAAGTTAACAGTCTTAATCAAAATCCTTTCTTCCGGTAATGGCTCTGATCGCGGGAATGCAGCTGTCCCGCTGCATCGAATCTTTGTCAATTGCCAGTGAAAATGCACATTATCCTCCCTTTTGACTTGTGAGCTTTCAGGTCGGGACAACTCTAGTGTTATCACTTTGTAAAATCAGTTTAACTGGAACCTTCAAACTTGTGTGTCCTTTTGCTATGAACGTATTACTGTTCTGTAATGATATGGTTAGAACTGGGGGCTTTGTAAGGGCAGAATTCAAAGACAGAACTCTGATTTCTGAAATATGACTCCAGGCATTTTATGTACTTGTGCTGACAATGGAGAAAACAAGTTATTGCTCTAAAAAACAAAGGTGATATGGGCTTTTCTGCGGAGAGTTATAGTAATGAAAAAATATATTATCTTCTAGTTGAGTTTTAAATTGGAGCATTCAATTAGACTTTTGTATTTTATATGAGGGATAATCATGTCTCTTAAAAAATTATATTTTAAATAAATTTTGTTATCATTCACCATGTGTTCTCAATGGCACCTAAGAGAGAAAATAAAAAGTTATTTTTATTTGTTTATTTCAAGGATGATATTAAAACAAGTCATATACTTTTAAGTCTTAAAAAGAATCCTTTGTTTAAAAAGTGCCTAGAATTACAGATTGTCTTTGCAATTTAGTGTCTGTCTAAAACTAGAAATGTTATTGGTTATTCAATGAAATTGTTATAATAAAGTTTAGCTTCTCCAGTGTTCCAAATGCTTCATATCCATTTATTGATCTAATTGCCTCATTGCATTCATAAAAATGAATGCATGGCACTTGTGAGCAATTTTTCGGAAGTGACGTGAAAACACTTTGGTAGGCATTGACATAATCAGAATATCAGGGCTTCTGTACTATTCTGTACTTGGACCTAGAAAGTTCCTGACAGAATACCTTCCTTTCACATAGTCTTACTGTTGATAGTATCATGTAAATTTCTTTTGAGGTCACTTAAAAAATGTTTGTTCTACCTTGACCAGTGTGGCTCAGTTGGTTGGGCATCATTCTGCAATGTGAAAGGTCCCCAGTAGATTCCTGGTCAGGGCACATGCAGGTTCAGTCCCTGGTCTGGTCCGGGAGTGTAAGAGAGGTAACCCATTAAAGTTTCTCTCTCACATGGATCTCCTCCTCTTTCTCCCTCCCTTCCTCTCCCTACCAACATCTCTAAAAATAAACAAAGCTTTAGAAAAAATGTTTGTTCCTCTCTTTTGCTCTCAACATTCCATCCTAAAACTTCCATTTGGAGTAACTGAGGATATCGGAAAGCACACCACTTGGGAATTTGCATCCTCATGAAACATGCACTTCTAAATTAGCATCAAATGGGTCAAAATGAAGACAGAATCCAAACATGTGGCAACCGGTTGGAGACTATTCAGAAACAACTTATTGAACCTCAAATTCTTCTTCCAGTAAAGTGGGCCATGTCTTACCAAACTTCTCTGAGGACAAATAAAGAGAATTAGATTGAAATATTTCCCAGAATCATTTTTTTCTTTGGCTCTGATTCTTTAGGTGGATCTAAGACAGCTCTGCTTGGCTGAGAATTGTCCCAATTGTCCTTTTAGCTGCTTCATTCCAGGCAACAGGAGAGCAGAGAGAGCAACTTCAGGCAAAATGTTGACTCCTCGTGGCATGCTTTTGATTCCAGTACGAAAGTTACTCTCAGCATTCTGCTATGCCCCTGATTCATCTCCAAATGCTGGTGTGTTAGCAAAAGCTTGCCTGAAGTACTTCTTTTTTTAATTTTCTTTCCTCCTGAAGAACAGCCTTTCAGACACTTTGGGCAATTTGGTTTTAAAATGTGGAATAAAGAGGCTAGGTTGGTAGCGCTGGGGGTGGGGTGCGGAAAGCTGCACTACACAATTACTGGAATAATTCAAAATAGAAGAAGAGAAGAAAAAGAAAGTTGCCCACATACTGCAGTTATTATGTATGCTGGTTAAAAAGAGTTTCTTGGGAAAATATTTTGCAGGAGGGAATAAATATTTCTGGGCAATCTCTATGATAGTTTTTAATGCTTGCTTATTTTTCTCTTATAACCCTTTGAAAAAGTCTTCATGAGTAAATGAAGCAGACATCTAATAATATCTTAACACAGTCAAAAACAAGCAAATAAGATTATTACTTACCATATTCACAAATATAGTCGATTTTCTAGTAATTTTGTTATTAAATACCTCTTGGATAGAGCATTTTATGATTTTTCTCAATTAACATGATCATGTATAATTTGTAAAAGATAATGTAATTAATCCTTCACTAAAATATTTAAAGAAACTGACAATTTTTTCTTAATGAAAAATACATATAGTAATAAGAATTTTGAATTAGTATTGAATATTTAAAGATACTTCCATAACATGAAATCTTTTTCATTTTAATTATAATTAAAGTTATTTGGAGATATGTGATGATGTTATATAGTATTTTAAATGTTAACTATATACTGAGCACAAAAAGTTATGATTTTTGAGAAGTGAATTATTTGAATATCAACTTACACTTTTTTAACCTCATCAAAGGTAATGTGAATAAAATTAAACTCACCTTTTTTCTACTTATATTACTAGGATTATGTTATACCTATGGACTTTGAGACCATTGAATATTTTCATGTCTTATTCAATCTCATGAAAATAAAAAGACTACTAATATCCAACTAGAGGCAAGTGACAGAATCCAGCTGAACATATTTCACAAAATTAAGGACTTCACTTATTGGCCAAGAAATAGTGCCTCATGTTGAGCTCTAGGCAGAAATCCTTTTCTTCTCAAAATGATATTCTATGAGTGCAAACTTGATCACTAACTCTGCATGATGTTGCAGAAGTGAAGGGAACCAGTTTTGCTAAAGTAATCGTGGTGATAGAAATGGATTGGCCTCAGAAGCTAGTGAGGTGGTCCACTCTATCCTAGTACAGTGTAAAAAAAATGATATTCTACTAAGGACAGCTCCAGTGTGCTGTTATGTGCTTGACAATACCCCTTAGAACATATCTGCATGCACTGCATCTGTGAATGGAAAAATGTTCAAATGGAACAAGTATCAGCCTTCCAGTTTTCTACTTCTTGTTTGTGTTGCTTTTATTTTCAGTTATAAGTGAAATAGAAAGAAAGAGAAAAGTAGAAAATTTGAGATAGTGCAACTTTGGAAGAGCAACAGAATTGAGTAAATTGGAAATTAAGCAAGTACATTGGTGAGTCGTCGCATTGCTGGATTGCTGAGGCACCTCAAATGATATTGATTTGACTTTGGGAACATTTAGATCTTTCTATTTTTGACTATTTTCAAACAGGAGAAAATATATAGACACTAAAAGCTTCTCTTGCCTTCCTTAGTCCCTCTGACATTTCTGGATATTCACCAGGCTTGCTGTTATATGTCCTATTTTACTAACATTCAGTGCACCCTGCTGCTACATAATGATTTATTTATTTCATTGTTGAAAGTTTGTGTAAAGACTTTAATGTCTAAAATATGAAAATAAAAAATGCAAATGAACCTCTGCCCAAGATTCCAATACGCAAAAGTAATAAACAGTTTTATGTGTATATACATATCCTTTAAGAAAATGTCTCAACACAAAAACAGAATAAAAAAACATTATGTTTGATAGGTAGATTCATTCAACTTATTTTTATAGAGAGCTACTAAGACTGGATGTATTAAATGTGTTTCAGTATAAAACCACAAAAACTATATGTTATCAGAAACAATATAAGATATAGCATTTTACTTTGCATTGTAACAGGAGTGTCAAAAATTAGTGGTTTCATTCATAAAAATGAACTTAAAAATAAATTTTAAAACAACTTAGGTGTTTCAGCCGTGACGTTTACAAAGCTCTAAATATTAGCTCCTAAAGGCTATGCTTTTTGTATTCTCTACCACATATATTCTTTGACTAGTTGACAGATATTTTAATTAGGAGAGCCTTAAGTTAAAGATTGTTGAGATAGAACAGCTCCAGAAATTGACAGTTTGGCACTACCTTTCAAAAAGCTGGGCATGTTGCTTTCAAAACAGACAAACAAAATCACCCACAAATCAATAATAATAATAATGACAATAATAACAGTAGTAAATGGGTCTAGCACAATTAATTTTCTATACAGATTGAAGTTCACACCCATGCTCTTTTCCTTTGACATGTAAACGGTTGAAGATGGAAGACTTATTATAGATTTTACATCCAGCCCATGAGGATTTTGACTGATTCCATTGAGCAGGCTCAGGTCAGCTAAGTCCTTCCCTTCAAAGCATCATGGGTGTCTCGGAGCATCATTGCAAGCTTGTCCTGGCAGTAAGCCAAGCTTCAAAAGCCTTTCGCTGCAGTCACTGACTCACTAATGGGCAACTGCAGGCTTTCTGATTTTCCTTTCGTTTCATGTGTTCATTTGACATAAATTTAATTAAACCAAATCTGGTGTTAAAGCAAGACGAGATAAAAGTGATATGTCTCAAATTAAAGAACTGTGAAAGATACAGGAAACAGAACTGTGCTTTTAAAAAAAAAATTCTGTTTCTGTAAAATATTGTCAATTTTCGTAAGCTCACTACTTAAAGTCAACTACAAAATAATAGTGGTATGCATTATTAAGAATAATGTGTATCCAGGGTTAGATGAAGGTCTTGGCCCCATATTCTCTGTAGTAAAACCTTTCATAGAATTCTTATATTTTCTTTCATTCTCACACTTCAGGTAGTCACCTCTTCACAGGATATAAGACAAGGCTGCCCTTCTTCCGGCTGTATAGCTTTAGTTGTTAGACAGCTCAAAAGCATACAACAGCAGAAACATGAAAAAGATCACATATTAAATATAAAAAAATCACCATTTTTCAAAGGTCTCTTTTGGTTTTTACTTAAGGCTAAAGAGGAGATCGAGAGAATTGAAAAGATCATGTTGCTTAAAAAGCACCATTTAATTGCTTTGAATGTTGCTTTAGGAAACATCCACGCTTTTCCTTTTAAAATCACTTTTTCCCCATTAAAAGAAATCTCAGACTAGAAATACACTATGGGAACTAAAAGCAGTTTTACAATCTTCCTCAAGAATGTTCAGCCTGATTCTCTTCCTTTCTGAAGCTGAAATGCTGCCACTTCCTAGGGCAACACTATCAGTCTCTGGATATAAAATGGTTATTCTGAGCAAATAAACACACACTAGCCAGTGAATGCAGTGTCCTATGGACAAGACTCAGAAAAACTGGAAGTATTGAGCTGGCAAGGTGTGTGGTAGGTTTCCAGTGGGAGGTGGAACCTCAGCTTTCTTGCTTCTCAACTTTTGATGGCTGGCTTCTTTCATTGCCAGGAGAACACAGATTCCTCCATACTCCCCTGACTTGATTACTTCCTGTAGAAACCCACTAGACTTTAGAGTCAGGGTTTAGGACCAAAAAAAATTGTCTGTAACCTCTTTCATATAAGAGTTGATTAAATGAAGGGCCAA
Organism: Anoura caudifer; assembly: GCA_004027475.1. Lineage (NCBI taxonomy): Eukaryota > Metazoa > Chordata > Mammalia > Chiroptera > Phyllostomidae > Anoura > Anoura caudifer. The sequence continues at coordinate 22,160 of PVKU01011509.1, read as the reverse complement.
CAAGATTAACGCGTCCAGAGATACACAGCCAGTTATTAACACAGCTCAGACAAAATCCACATTTTCTGACTCTCAGATAACTGTTTTGTTTATTGTTTTTTAGCACTTTGAGTGCTTCATTACAACAAAATTTTTGGATTCTTCAAAAATAAACTCTTCTTCATATTCCCTGGTGTTTGTCATGTCCCTGACCTAAGAGAAAATATTCTTACTGGTATAGGTAGAATTAAATCTATTTAAGATTCTCAAGAGCCTCATATATTGTTTTCCTGTAATACTCACTTAATAAATGCTACATGTTGGTCAGTCCTTTGGTTTTGGGAATTACTAATGGGACAGCTGTTAGACTGTAACTTACATAAAGTAGACATTACTCATGAAAGCCATTCAAGTCTATGCAGTATTTACTGTCTAAACAAAGCCTACATAATATTTCAGTAGTAACCAAGCAGAGTGATGATTCTCAGTACAATGGACACTTATTTAGTCCTCAAGAAATTTCACTTTAAATTTTCCTCTGAATCCATATTGTCATCTAAATAGAAAAGATAAAGATTTCATAGTTCCCCTTAGACAAAAAGCCTGTTTTTCAAAACTTTTTAATATTTTTGGCATGTACCTAAGTTTATTTAGAGTTATACACTTTCTATGCACACATACATATATATATAAAGTATCATTATTCTCTAGTAATATAATTACTATGCAGTAGTCCTCAAAAATTTCCCTTCCTTAATATATTTAAACCTGTATAATCAAACATTTTTGTTAAAAGGGTAGAATATTTAAAAATATTATACAAGATTCCTTGTATATTTACAAGATTATATTTTTATTTCTAAAATAATTATACATAGCAAATTGAATGTCTCTCCCAATATTTAATAAATTAATATCTGGGACTTTAAGTATTAGACTTTTTATATTGATGACAAAAATTAAAACTGCAGATGTCTTCAGCACAACATTTAGAAAAGCAGGTAAAATGTATCTCCGCACAGGGCATGGACAAATGTAGCCTTGTTACAGGACAAAATCTTTGAAAAGTGAAATGATTCCTAAGTTGCTGAAAATAACTATACATCCCCATGAAGCATTTTTAAAAAAGATTCTCAAGAGTAATACAAGATTTCTGAAAAATTAACATCAAATATTTCTTTGTGTATAAAAAAACTATCAGTTTACCACTTCTTAATAGTGTTAAGCAAATTGCTTATAAGTACTGACAATGTGAAAGAGCCAAGTTCAGAAAAACAACTAAGAATTTTTTTAAAAATCTGTAGAAATCAGGTCTTAAAAAATTTCATCAGATATTTAATCTCATTACATGTCATTTCATCTCTAGCACTTAGCCTTTGGGTTAATGTCTTAGCAACCATCATTAGGCAACTAGTTCCTGAAAATGATTGTAAAATGTAGGCTGACCTTCGGTACAGTCTTCCCTTGTTAAGAATTTAGATAACATCTAAGGCTTGGTGCTCGATGTTCTTTAAATTTCCTCAGAGTGAAATTATGGTGCAGAGTACCCAGCATCAAACATGAAATGGCAAGTAATTTTTTTAAAGCACCCAGTATTGGAAACATCTGGACGAATGGTTGTCTTTATAAGTCTGTGCTCCGCCCCCACCGCCCCTGTATCTTATTTGGCATCATATTAGATAGAGCCAGCCTTTCACACAGAATTTTGTCTCTGTTACACAGCATAATTCCTCCTCCCCCCTCCTTCTTCTCCTCTTATGATAAGAAATCCACAGTAAGAAGAGGAGAGTTCATGCCTGCTGTGTTATTAGTAACAAATATTTCATTTGGTTTATTTCCTCTTTTTGATTGACAAAAAATTTTGGCAAGAAATATCTTTATCACAAAATTTTATTGATCTGCCTGTACGTTACACTAAAGAAGGAAATTTGGGTGGAAATATAAAAGCAATACTAGGTCCTAAGTGCTGTACAGCAAGTGTTGGCAAACACTTGATAAAGTCCAGACAGTTAATATTTTAGGTTTCATAGCCCACATAGTCTTGGTGGTAATTGCTCAGCTCTGCTGGCATTGTACTGATGCTGTATTTTATAAACTTTTGATATTTTGTTTGTCATGATTTTTTGGGTTAACTTTGAGTTGTAAGATATTAAATTATTATTATTTTTTATTACTGAGGTTCAGGATACCCCCCAAAAATCTGTGCCCAAGGTGCCAGACTTGTTTTAACTTAGTTTTAGGCCTGTGTAATTCAAAAGCAGTCATAAACAACACAGAAATAAACCAGCATGGCTGTGTTCTGATAAAATTTTATTTGTAAATATTGAAACTTGAATTTCACATGTCATGAAGTATTACCTCTTTTTAAAATTTTCATCCAAATAAAAATCATGAAAAGCATTGTTAGGTTTGCTGACTAAATCTGGACCTCTGGTCAGGGTTTACCAATTCCTCCTTTAGAAATTCAGATATATACTGTTTTTAAGAGACACTACTCTGCAAAAATTTACTTTGATATTAAGAAGGCTATAAAACAATAATAGTTTTCTTAGAAGAATGAAATTATGGGTAACTCCTCTACAATTTGGTTTTGTTCCTTTCATAATTAAAACTATTGAAAATATGAATGAATAACTTAATTTTATACCTTGAATAACATCTTTATATAGGATTGTGTCAGAATCTCAGAACTGTGTGAGTTTACTTTTGATTGATTGGCAACAAACAGCTCTTCTTCACAGGAAAACCACTGCTTAGCCCTTAGGTCAAGTCATTTATGATTTATGGAGAAGAGCAGGCACACCACAGGCACTCAGACTCTTAGTTCATTGCCATGAAATGCTAATTTATAAATGCATATTTGCATGTGTATATACAGTAGACATATCTAGTGTTGAAACATTCAAACCTTTGGATTTCTTAAAACAGATGTAAACACCCCTCAAATCTGTACTATCCTCCCAAACAAAAGCATATTAAAGAAAAGTAGTACAAATAAAAATGTGAATTTAGGAAACACAGACAGTCTAGATCTTAGCCCCAAGTCTGTTTCTGGAATAGGTGATCAATAACAGAATTTCTTTCCTGTTATGAGATTATGGGAAAAGACGAGGATCTGCTTACCTTTTCATAGGTGTAGTGGGGAGATAGATTTATCAAATCACAGAGTCAAATTTGAAACAAGTCTTCCTATAAAGAGTCACAGAAAATGATAAATACTCTACCATTAATAGTTCTATGTGGCAATCAAATTACCCTTAATTATTCTTCATAATTAACCACACAATCTCTAACAACTCTCTACACAAAAATTTATTTCTTATTGTAAACTGCCTATTTTCCAGCGTACGCTTGCTTCACAAATTGTGAGTTTAGCTTTCTAAGTGCATATAAAGTTATACATGGCTCAAGTGATGCTGTAAATAAATAAAACATAAAAGATACTGCCTATCTGGCTGCAGAAATGAACTACCACCAGATTTCAGCCCAGTTGGCAGAAGGATAATGCTTTGGAGTAATTCATGTCTAAAACAGCTTCAGTGATACCATTTAAGCTTGAGGTACATTGGCAGAACAAGGATATGACTAAACTAAATTTGGCTTAAGCCATCTATTACTCATGCCCTCTTTCTAACGGCATTCACACTCCAATTAACAAACTGTATATGATATACACACATATATTTATAGTTTATATTTTTCCTGTGTTGGCAATGAAACTTAAAATTACTTTCCGTAAGCTGTGAGAATCTTCAATTTGAATCTACTTGATAAGACAATCTCAGCCTCAGAAGTAGTTGGGTACATGGGTTTTCCGGTCCATCCTAGAAAAGAGTTAACATTTGTACCCATTACCTCTATCCTATTATCACTTCCCAGTCCCCTGGCTCTGTGGGATAACAATCTGCCATACCCTTTGCATTTCGGAGGAGGTTCTGTGAGAAACACTGCATCTTCTGCTATCACTTCCAATATAAAGATAGGTATACCAGTATCACAATGTTAAGAAACTCATCTAAGGTTACAAAGTCAGTATCTTCTGCTCCAAGATACAAATATAGCTCTTTCTAAATCAAAATCTGTGCTTTCCTAAAGGTTATATTTATTGAAGTATAATTTATGTATACTAAAAGCAACAGTTCTATGAGTTTTGACAAACATACTAAGTATGTAAGTAACCACAACCAACCATAATGAATCACAATCACAATCAACGTGTAAAATATTTTCACCGCCCCAGAGCTCTCCCTTGTTACTCTTCATAATCAGTGCTTTCCTCTCACATGCTGGGATCTGCTGATCTGCTTTCAGTCCCTACAAGTTTATGTTTGCTAAAATGTCATAAAAATGGAATCACACGGTGTATGTGGCTTTTTGTGTGAACTTCCTTCACATAGCATAATACTTTGATTCATCTTTATTTTTCAAATTAATTCTATTTATTGATTGATTAATTCATGAGCAACATTCCACAGGATAAAGGTACTCCAGTTCATGTATTCATTCACTAGTAATGGACATTTGGGTTGTATCCAGTTTTTAACAACTATGACTAAAGTCACTGTAACCACTCATGTACAGGTGTTAGTGTGGGCATTTATATTCATTTCTTTTGCATAAATATCCAGGAGTACGATTGGTGGGTCACAAATATGTTTGTGGTGCATGTTTTGTTTTTATCAAACTGCCAGACTGTTTTCCAAAGCGACTGCGTGGTTTTGTACCCCCACAGGCAATGCACGAGAGTTCCAGTTGCTCTGCATCCTCATCAGCCACTCTGACAGATGTGCCGTGGAATTCCATCGTTGCAATTTGTATTTCCCTAATGAGTAATGACGTTGAGCATCTTTTCATATGCTTGTTTTCTCACTTGGCTCTTGTCTTTGATGAAATGTCAAATCTCTTGGCTCTTTTTAAAAATTGGGTTGTTTTCTTATTGTTTTTAAAAATATATTCTGGGTACAACTATCATATTAAATATACATTTTGCAAATAGTTTAGCTCTGTGTTTTTTAACACTTATTTTTAGAACATTTTTAGTTTAACAGCAAGACTGAGGAAGAAAGCAGAGAAATTTCACATATCCCCTCTGCTCCACACATGCATAACCTTCTCCATTTTCAACATTCTCACCAGAAAGTACATTTGTTACAACTGATGAGCCTATACTGACATATCTTAATCTCCCAAAGTCCATAGTTATATATTCTATGGGTCTGTACAAATGAATAATGACATGTACCCATTATTGTATCATATGCAACATTTTCAATGACCTAAAAATCCTCTATGTTTTATCTATTAATCTTTTTCACAAAAATTTAAGTAGAATTGTTTTCTAGAAACTGGCAAATATTTGTTCTCTCTCTTTAAGACAAGGAGCTAATAACCTTCTCTATCAGGAGTAGATATAAAACAACCACAGCAAAGGAAGAATGTAAAAATAATAAGACTAGGCAAATCATCAAAGAAGAAATAGTAATAAGTAAACATGTCACACAATGTTCAAATTTCCAATAATGGCAAAGTACAGTTTTCATTTCTTTGGTAAGCATTAACATTTTTCACTATAATCATATAATTAGAGATATGTAGCAATACTATAAGCAAAGCAAAAGTTACATTCACTGCTGGAGGGGCTATAACTGGTACAAGCTCTCTCAAGGACCATTTTGCAATAGGTATGAAAAGGCTTCCCCTGGCATTGTTTGTTCAATAGGCCGAGCTACGAATGCAGGACTAGTGACTAGCTAGCTATGAACTGGTAGAGTATATTTCTCTCCTCCTCAGGTCTATTGTATACAAATTTTATAGACAAGGCAATTGAGGTACAAAGGACTAAGTAACTTGAACAAAAAAGTAGAGTTAGAATTCTGGAGGTAAGATTCTGGAGTTTCTGGTTCCATAGCCTGTGGGAATTACTATACAGGGAATGGTTTTCTATAACTTTCAGAATGTTCCTAGAATTATTATGAAGGAAAAGTAAATTTTTCAATTGAATATGAAGTTTTTCTTTTCTTAAAGATAAAAAAATATTTATGGTTTCTTTTATATAGCTGATTATATGTGGAGGCAGAGTGGATTCCTTTTACTCTTTGATAGTTATGTATTTCTGACAATATTTGATACACACACACATATTTCTTTTTTGTGTCTGAGGGAACTTGATTCTGTGTTTCTCAAGAGCAGAAAGTCTCTGATTTAAGAACTCTGATTCTAGGCTTCTGTACATAAAGGAACCTAGAAGTTAGCTAATGTAGGCATTCAGCCTGAAGAGAATGTTGGTCTTTATTCAACATTTCATTTAGGGAATCAGTCAAAATGAGAGTATGATTATGAGGAATTCAAGTCTCTAGTAATTCTGATTACATGCTGGTCATTATCATAGAAGGTGATTTTATTCTAAATCCTAATGAAAAGGGAGAGAATAAAAAGCATGGAAAAATGGTTACATGCCTCCTGCTTATTTGGAGTTATTGAGGATTGAAATATGCATGGGAAGTGTTAGCAGTAGAAACAGAAGCACAAGGTAAATGGATGTAGAGAAAATCAGTCTTTGGTTGGCATTCCCCTCTCAGTAATAACCTCCATATTGTATCACTTCTTTTCGGTAGGGAACTTAGATCCCTTCTTCAACCTACTGACAATCACAGTTGTACTCACTGAGGGCTTACTCTGTGCAAAACATATTACTATTTGCCTGATAATGCACATTATTTCTAATTTGTGATGGTTGGTTTTATGTGTCAATGAGGCTAGGCCAGAGTACCCAGATAATTCATCAAACACCAGACTGGATGTTGCTGTGAAAATATTTTTTAGATGAGATGAACATTTAAATCAGTAGACTCTGAGTAAAGCAGGTTACCCTCTATGACATAGGTGGTCATCAACCCAATAAATTGAAGTCTTTAAGAGAAAACACATAGAAGTCCCTTGAGAAAAAAAGGAAATCTGTCTCTAGACTGCCTTTAGATTTGGACTGCAATATCAACTGTTCCCTGGGTCTCCAGCCTGCCTGCCAAACTAAATATTTTGGACTTGCCAACCTCCAAAGTTATGTAAGCCAAATCCTTCCTATCTATCTATCTATCCACCATCTATCACCTACACAGCTTACTGATTCTGCTCATCTAGAGAACTCTGACTAATGAGATATTAACCTTTTCTAAGTTCCTGCTGGACATTCTCATCAACCTCTTCATTCCTTATTCTTTTTTTAATTATTATTTTCTTTTTTAATTGTTTTCCAGGTACAGTTTCCTTCCTTTTCTCCCCATCCCTCCCCATCACCCCAGCCCTCCCTGCCTCCCTCCCCCATTCCCACCCCTCTTGTTGTTGTCCACATGTACTTTATAATTGTTCCTGTAAACCCTTCATCCTTTTCCCCCTTTATGCTCTCCCCTCTCCCCTTTGATCACTGTCAGCCTGTTCTCAATTTCAATGTCTTTCTTTTGGCTTTCTGGAGAGAGTTATGAGATTTCTTATACATCTATTTAGTTGAAGTTTAAAAAAGGATAGAGATTTATTTATGTTGAGATATTAAGATTTATAACACCAATTGTTATTTTATTTTAAGTGACCAAGTATACATGTAGGTTGCAAAATCATTGAAAAAAATCTTACCTCTTTTAAATGGAAGCTGGATTGTACATTCAGTATACTGTAACTGTCTCTCCTTTATTATTACTGAATTTACAAATCTGTACCAGATGAACCACCATTTCCTGCTTTGCTTTCCAGAAGCACCATTGAAATAAAAGTATAAAAGTCTATAAATGAATAAAATCATAACAGCAAAGACAGCCAGGGGGTGTAGTTAGATAGGAGTCAAAAATTAAATATTTCAATCAATTTCTACACATGACAGAAAGGAGCTAGGAATCCATGGACGAATAAAACAAGCTGAAAACCCTCTGCCCAGAAAACTTCCAGGGACAGCAGGAGTCTGGGGATCCGTCAGAAGTTAGCAGCAGAGTGAGCCACTGGCCTCAGAGTCAGCAGTTACAATGAGGGCCAGGAGTAAGTAACAGTGTAACCAGAGGGGATTGATGGAAGATTTGAATAAGTGCCGTAATTAGCACCAATTCCTTCCTAAAGCCATCTTCAGAGACATATTTTTGCTATTAACTCTAAGCCAAAATGTAATAAATGCTGGAAAAACAAACAAAATTAGTGAAACAATGTGAAAAAAATATATATACAATCACTCGTCTATAAAAGCTTTAAACAAATTGTTTGAACAAATCATAGATTTTTAGTGTAATGTTGGTACCACAGAACCAAACCTTCTTTGTTCTGAATTTGGTATTGATTTTGGCTGCAAGAAAAGTGAGACACTTTCAAGCTTATGTGAAAGGGGTACTCAATGTTGGGATCATGGGCCAGGCTTAGAGCTGGAGGGACCCTACGGACTGACAGTTTGACTTTTCCCACACCAGGGCCACAGCTGTTTTCTCTATGGGTCCTCCACTTCCATTTTCCTATTTGCTCATTTCTCTTCTTTCAATTGCTTGGTTGACTCTGCTGGTTCACAGATTTTGCTCCCACATAACTTTGTTCTTGGTTTCTCTTGCCCTAACTCTATCCCATATCACTTTTCCCTTATTTATCTTTTTTTCCCAGTGATGCAGATTGCAAAGACTTCTTGATGGCAGAATTCCAGATGTAACAGAGAAGACATTTTGGACCACATCACATTTATAGGAATCTCCTAGTATCAGATGTCCAACTTTGGTATCAGATGTGGCGAAGGGACCACAAGCTACAAAGTTCATTAGGATTCTGAGCAGTTTCCCTTAAAAGGATAATTATGGTTTAAAAAATCATGAAATCCCTAGCACATTTTATTTTTCTTGTTACATATTTTCTTAGTTATCTATTATTCTTATGCAAATTTATGCCTGGTCATTTCAAATTTACCTATATGATATAAATATGTGAACCCACAATTTCCTTAACTTTGAATCTTTTACTGACTGTTCTTACTCTCATTCTTCTTTATTAGTATTTACTTGGGCTAAAGATGCATGATGCCTCCTTTTTAAATATTATGTTGGTGCTATTTTCCTATCCTGATTTTGGTTTTCTGACTGGCCATATACTGGGGGTTTTTCACTAAATTTATACATTTATTTATTCTATCATTTTTCTAATGTCACCTTTTGGTAGAAGATAGGTGCAAATTGTTACCTCTACAAACATCACTTTTTCTTCAAATACAAATAAAGTAATAGTCCATTCTTGTGGTTCTTTTATTTTTTAAATTTAAAATCCTTTTTTCTCCAGCATTAATTAGGTAAAGTTGGTAAAATTTTATATCCTATTTGAAGTGTACAATGTGATGATTTGATACACATATACTTTGTAAAATTATTACCACACTCAGGTTAATTATCACATCTATTACTTCACATAGTTGCCTTTTTGTGACTATTTGAGAATGCTTATGATCCACTCTCAGCAAATTTCAAGTATACAATTCAGTATTTTTAACTATAGTCATCAAGCTATGCATTAGCTTATGAGAACTCATTCATCTTAGAACTGAAGGCTTGTGCCATTTGGCCAGCATCTTCCCATTTTTCCAATCCCCCAACCCCTGAAAACAACCATTCCAGTCTCTGTTCCTATGAGTTTAATTTTTTAATAATCCGCATATAAATGAAATTTACAGAATTTGTCTCTCTCAGTCTGGTTCATTTCACATAGTATATGTCTTCTAGCTTCATCTGTGTTGTTGCAAATAGTAGGATTTCCTCCTAGCTCGTGGCTGAATAACAATAATATTTCCTTTACCCATTCTTCTTTATCCATTCTTCCATAGAAGGATATGCTGGAGGTTGCTTCCCTGTCTTTATTGTTATGAACAATGATGCAATAAACATGGGAAGGCAGATGCCTCTACAAAATACTTATTTCACTTCCTTTGGATTTATGCTCAGAAATGGGATTGCTGGATCAGAGGGTAATTATATTTTAATTATTTGAGGATCCTTCATGCTATTTTCCAAAATGACTGTACCAATTTGCATCCTCACCATCAGTGTGCAATGGTTTCCTTTTCTTCACATCCTTGCCAACATACAGCTGAAGGACTTTTTAAAACAGATTGCTGGGCCCAAACCCCAGAATTTTTGATTGAGTAAGTTTAGATTGAGACGTGAGAACTTGCATTTCTACCAGCTTTTCAGGTGCTAATGCTGCTTATTTAAGAACTATATTTTGAAAATCACTGTTTTGCACAATTGATTTCAGTGATTTTTGAGTCAGTCAGTCCTGAATTTAAAGTTCAGCATACCCCATTGAAGCAAAGTGATCTTTGTATAGTGATCTAAGTTGAAAAGCCTCTAGTCTTCTGGAAAATGGAAATATTAAAAGGCTACTGCAAATCTTAATAGATTGAACAGAGCCCAGAACATGCTAAGTAGCCAAAAAAATTTAGTTAATTTTAATGCAAATTGATATTTTAACATTATCAGACATTTTAGGGTTTTCATGTTTGTTTCCTTAGTAATTTATGCTTGTAGGCAAGAATGGTAGACTATAAAACACACATAGAGGACTGAATTAAGTTTCTTACACTTACATAATGGTTTTATCTAAATTTTCCTTGATTTTTCTGAGAATCTGTGCATTGTGGTTAGTACTGTTACATAAAAATACATTTGAAAATAATATTTTATAGCTTTTTTGATTTGGTGTTTTATATTTCTAGCATGCTCAGACACAAATAATTGTTTTCTGCTGGAACATTCACTGTGAATTGCTTTTTCGCAGTGACTTGCTCCTTCTTCAAAGTGACAGGGAGTGCCTTTCAGCTGGGGATATCCACATAAGACAAATAACTGGGACATTTCTTTAATTCAGAACATCATAACAAAGACAAGCTAATTAGAAATGATGAAACCCCTATGTATGAGAGCTATATAAATACACATGTGTTCAAAGATATTTCTCTCTCACACACATACACACACATTTGTTATGGGGAGGTATTTATAACAACTTCCAGTTTATTCTTGCTAATAAAATGATAATAATGCAAGTTCTCTCTGCATTATTATCCAGCCCTATCAGGTCTGTATTCCTTTTCTCCAAGGGCCTAAAATCCCTTTTCTCAAGCCACACATTTCTAGTCTGGTAGGTCTATTTTTAGGTTACAAGCCAATTTCTAAGCTTTGAATTCATGGGCAAGGAAAAACAGGATGACCAAGCTCTTTAGCTGGTTAGAGCAAAGTTCCACTCAACAAGTTTCCAAATGAAAAGTGAGTGACAGTAGGTGGCTGAAGAAACAAAATCCTGCCCCGAATTAAAAGTTATTCCTCCAGCCTACCTTCCACATTTACCTGCCTTTTTAACCTCTCCCCACATTTTCTTAATCCAGAAGTGTTTTTGTGAAAAAAAGTGCCAATGATTCAGTTCAGTTTTATAAAGTACAAACAGTTCTCAAGAGGAAACCTGCTATATTGGGTAAGTGCAAAGTATGATTATTAATTTTAATATATTTTTAAACTGCTGACAGATGGTGGATACAATGAGATACTTTGATAACTTCTTGTTATATTTTTAGAGACTTGGAGGCTTATTGAAAATACGAGGTTTTAAATATATGAACATGCTGATGCTTTTTCAGATCATTGAGACCAAACCTTTTTTTTTTTTTTTTTTTTTTTTTGCAAATACCATATTGGAGTTTAAAAAGGAAGGTGGAGCTAAGAGAAAAATAGGGGAAAAATACATACAAATGAAGGATTCCTGCAAGAGTTCTAGTGGAACAGCAGGCATTGCACCTCCAGGGCAATCTACGCTTCTTTTAAACAGAAACTCCCTCAGATGAGCTCATCCAGGATCAGTAAAAGAACTTGGGCCAAGTATGTCAGCATTAAAAGTACTGAATTGGCTGAAAATACTGTTGTGTGTCAACTTTTATTTGTCCTTTAAACCAAGAGAAAAAAAGAATAAAAGTATGCCTGTAGGCAAAATAAAGGCCCTCTCTTTCTTTCCCCTTCCTTCCATTCCTCTTGTTCTCTTCAACTTACATGAGATTTGTAAAATGAATTATAATAGAATGTTCATATGACGAAAATTACAATAGTGTGGCCAAGAAAACACCCAGGGGGCTTTTAGCTTCCGTTGTGCCAGGAATGAACTATCAGATCAGCCTTCTGGACTCAAATGCGACACTGTCAATAAGGATACATCATCTTTTTTGTGGTGTAGAAGAGCTGTCGGTTGTAATTCCCATTATTCCAAAGCCAGGATTTTCCATTAGTCCAGCCACCTGCTGGGTTGCTCTACTCAGGTTTAATGGAGTCTGAATTTGAATTTATCACCATCTGTGGGAACACAGGAAATGAGAGAGCATCACTAATTCCTTTTCTTCATTTGCTAAGTGTATGTATAATCTTCATGAGGAAGCAGCAAAAGCAGCAGAGGTTGGGAAGGGATGGGAGAATATTTTAGCTCACACTGAATGACATCAGAGACCCAGACCAAGAGGGGAAACATGCTGTCTGTTCTAAAGCCAATTCTAGCAACACAAAGAATGTTTTAATTTCCTTGCAATGCGGTATCAAAATCATACAGATCCACAATACTACTTCTCTTCAGCTTCCAAAAAGATCTCAGAAGATTTAATCAGATTGTTTGGAAAGATGAAAGACTTGGATACAAATCAAGTTCTCACACACACACACACACACACACACACACGCACACAGAGTTCCAGATTCCTAATTACTCCATTAGCCTTAAAAATAGGAGAGTATGAAATATAGGTGTCTATTTTTATGAAGTTTCTTCTTTATTCTCCAGAAAGAACAAAAAAAGCTTCATAGAACTCAAGAAGAGAGAAAGACCAGAAAATATCAAAATTTTCAAGATGATCTCTGGAATCAAAGTGTAATGACTTAAATTTCCATCAATATATCTCAGTGGTTCTGACTTTTACAGAATCAACAATGGTGCATCATCGTCATCTCCAATTTAAAAAAAAAATCAGTAGACAGGTTTACAAGAATGGTAAGCAATCTGCAATGAAATTATGGCATTGGCTAGTGGATGCAAGTTTGCAACTCCAATCCGCACAGTGTACCCTCCTCCGTTAGAATATTGCCTTCTGGGATGTTCCCCGGGCCAAGATGCAGACAGAAACTCAGCCATTCCCACACACTCATGCAGTAGGTGTCACTGACCACTCCGACTAAGAACAAGCCAGAGGATAATGGCAGTTCAGAAGACAAGGGGAAAAATCCTCTCAGGAAAGAGGACGGATTTAAAAAACACACTCGCACACACACGTGTGTGTACCCATGCACTCACAAAGCCCCTGAGAAAACACTGCATGCCATTGTCTTTCTTCACGAACCATGAGTTCACCCCTTTCTCATGAATCTCCCTCTATATTTATAATCTCAGATTAATGACTAAACAGCGAGTCTGTTCAAAGTCATAGGGGTCAGCTCTGTGGACTTGAGGAACTTGGATAATTGGAAGGAATGTTACTTATTACAGTGAAGCAACAGTTCCAGGGGAGGAGAGGAAGAAGCACAACAAATAACTGCACTGTTGTTCTTTAAGACTACCAAGAGAGTTAGCACTCCTATCAGGGAGACTGTGAATACTGTATTGTGACAAAGCGAAACGCCTCCTGGGGGCCTGCTTCTAATGGAAAGCTTTTGATGTTTGATCTGTAATGAGATAGAAGAGGAAAACAGTTCCCTTGGTTAAGTAATATATACTGGATATGAACAGATTCAAAGATTTAAGTTTCAGTTCTGGGACAAGATTCCTCATCCCAATAATATATTATTTAGTAACTTCTGTAAGTTCTTTTCTTTTTTGTACAAACTATATGATGGTTTTTAACATAGTTCTGCTTTCATATTTGATGTGGGTAATAACACTAGTGATTGCTACATCATATTTCACTTTTCCTGCTTTAGGTCTTTTCTCAGTGTGGGTATGATGTGGCTTTATTTAATCTCCTCTTGGCAAATAAGACTTCTCAAACCTAGGGCCTCATATTGAGTTGAGGTACTTGGTATTGGAAAATGCACATGTGATAAACTAGTAAGACTGTGAAGGGTAATATAGAATACAGAGCTCAAGAGAAAGATAGTATGAAAAATAAAAACATAAGCAGTTCAATTTATTCACATGGCATGCTATGGATGATGTCACACCTATAGTTACACCAGGAGCAGCTACTTTAGAGATGAAGTACAAACCCTAGAAAATCTGTCAGTTTGGGTTAATGGAACATCGTTATTACCTCAAGTCAAGCAGATGGCGGGCAAACTTCTCTGCTGGATTCTGCTGCTCTTTAATTAATGTCCACATTTATTATGTCAATATAATGCATCACGTTTTGTCTAAAGGCTGTTTTACTTTTTTAAAACAAGAATGATTACTTCATTTAATTTTAACATTTGAACAGTTATACTACAATTTAGAGGCATAGGAAGATATCTGGAAAACACTAATGTTTAAATCAGTGTATGAAAGATAAAGAAAAAGAAAAAAACAGGCTGATTTTACATATTTCATTCTTATTTTGGAGATAGCTTTGATACTTCTTTCATGAGCATTTCCGAATGAGGGATTTTGAGAGTCTGCATGTGAACATGTAAGAAAATCAGGAATCTCAGGTGATGAAGCTGTGGAGATCTTATTATAGTGCTATTCCTTTATGAAGAATTTATAATGGCTGCAATTCATTTACTTCTCTGTTTACTCTCATCAGTGAAGAATGGCAAGTGGGAAAAATAGCACAATGGAGCCATCTCATCTTATTTCATGACTTCTTGTGTTCAGAAGTAACAAGGAAGCCCTGGTGTCTGCTATTATGCATGTAAAACTGTGGCATTAAATCTTTAACACAATTCAAAGAATAAACTTACCATGTAACAACAAAAGAAGACAGGTGCCTTAACTAAATATATTCTTTCTTAAATAGGTGACAGGCTTGCATTGTTCATTTTGAAAAAATATTTTCTCAATGTTGGCTCGAGTCTTTAATTATTTAAGTTAGTCAACTCCAAAATCATTAAAATATGCAAATATTATGTGGAATCACTCCAAGAGGAAACATTAGGTGATGATCTGGCCCTTTGGATCGAGCCCTCGATTGCTTAGTTCCCTTTTAAATTCTAGAACAGATATTCTCTTAATCAAAATCAGTACTCCCACTACAACTGGTAAAGTGTATTCTGTAGTTCCACACAGGATCTGAGTTACTAGATCACACCACCTTCCAGTGCTGTCTCTGCTAATTTCTAGATGATGGTAACCGAATCCTTTGATGAACATAATTTTCCAAGTCAAACAATAATTTTGTGCACATGCACACACACACACACTCTTCAGGATTTCAGCATCCTCGAGAGCAAGGGCGATACATTCTAATTTTTTGTCTGTACAACACCCTATTCAATTACTACATTCCTTCATAATTCTAAGATCTTATAGGCTCACAGATTTTCCATAATAATAAGGAATTGAAGAATAGATTTTATGAGTCTACTGAGTTCCACATTTTTTTTTTGAGAGTTTAAGCCACTGGTTCTCCAACAAGGACATTTTGTCCTCACAGAGGACTACAACTCTGGGGGTGGGGAGGTGCTCCTGAAAGTTAGTGGGGAAAGGCCAGGAATGCTGCTAAAACGCCAAAATGTACAAGGTAGTCCTTAAAACAAAGAATCACCTGCCCCAAAATATTAATAATGCTGAGATTTAGAAACCCTGGTCTATGTCAATGAAAACATTTGTCACCTCTAAAACAATTAAAAATCTCCATAGAAGTCAGGAAAATGGTGGCTTACAACTCAAAGGATTGTTTCCACCATAGGTACTATAACTAAGGAAATGGTCATTTTAGTAGTGAATGAATTATATTACTATACATGGCACTAACATACAGGATGGGATAAAAGTAGGTTTATAGTTGTGAGTGTGTGAAACACAAAGTTTATTCTTGTATTTATTATTTACTAGTTATTATATTATTTTCCATGCTAACAACTGTAAAACTACTTTTGCCCCACCCTACATATAATAATGAAATGCATATAACAAATGAAAAGTTACTCCACCTTTCACTCTCTACTTCTGTCTTTCTTTCATTTCTATATCATTACCCCCAATCTCCCTTTACATTTCTTGGAGGAAAAAGATCTCAGAAATGTAGTATATTGACATGTTAGTCAATTTCCGTGTCTGAAATCCTTTTCAATCTTCAGTCCTTCAAAATCTGACATAAAATACCTCTACCAGAAAACTTCTCTTGTTCTTTCTTAGTAATGGTTTATTATTTCATTCTGTATGCTCTTAATATTTATATATTTGATTTTCTCCTATTATTTTATATATTTTGTTAAGAATCTTTAAATGAATCTAACCTCTATGAAAGTTTTCTATTTTCCACAAAGTAGCAATTAATAGCCTTCCAGTCACTTTCCTTTAAACATCCCTGTCTTTCTTTGTTACCTGCATGCGTTGTGCGCACTCAGCCACTCCCAGCCCTCCTTCTCTGCAGAGAGCCTGAAATGGAATTTGGAGTGCAAACATTTTCTCAAGGAAACATGTAGGCTATGAGTCCTGTGTTCTTTAAAAGAAACAAAAATTGATGATAGGCCTCAATATTAAGTTGCTCCCCTAGTTTTAGTTCTGTTTGTCCTCAGGTCATTGATATTTGCACCGGGAACTCTTATGACTTAGAATGAGTTACATGAATTGAATACATTTCAACATATGGGAATAAAAATGAAGCCAACCAGGATGAAATTTGAGACTTATTCATATGAGGTGCAAATACTGAGGTATATTCATGCCGTGAAATGTCATAAAACAATGAAAATTACAAACTAGAGATACACATACAATCATGGGCACTTTATATACATATAATATTGGTGAAAGAAACCAGATCTGACATAATACATATATCTGATTCCATTAATACAAAATTCAAAAATAGGCAAAAGTAATCTATATATTTGACATGAAGATCGTGGTCACGTATAGGGAGTGGAGAGTGGTTGGTGATTGGACAAGTTTTATTTCTTGACCTGGAGGGTGGCTATACTAGTGTATTCATAGTGTGATAATTTATTGAACCTACATTATTTTTCTATTGCTATAATAACAAATTACAATAAACTTAGTGGCTTTCAACAATATCCAGTTAATATCTCACTGTTTCCATAAATCAGAAGTCCAGATGCAGCATGTCTTAGCTGTTTCTCTGCTTAGAGTCTCATAAAGCTAAAAAATCAAAGTGAAACTCAGGTAACATTCCTTTCTGAGGCTCTAAGGGAAAATCTGTTTCCAGATTCATTCAGGGTGTTAACAAGATTCAGCCCTAGTTGGCGCTAGTAGGACTGAGGTCTCCATTTATTGGTGTTGGCTGGGGGTTCTTCTCAGTTTCTAAGGGCTACCCTTTCCCTGGTCTCTGGCCCTTTCCATCTTCAAAGCCAGCGCTGGCAGATTTTTGTCCCTCTCCCATTCCAAATCTCTCTCATTTCTCCTACCTCATCTCTCCTGCCTTACCTTCTTCTCTGCATCTCTGCCATTCCACCTGAAGAAATGTCTCTGCTTTTAAGGGTTCATGTGGTTAGACTGAGCCCACCTAGCTAATCCAAAATAACCTTTCTATTTTAAAGTTCATAATATTGATTAGCTTTATAAAGTCCCTTCACAGCAGTACCCAGATCAGTATTTGATGGGATAACCAGAAGATGGGCATTTGGGGTGAATAGCTTTAGAATTCTGCCTATCACAATCCCTATTATTGTGTACTTCTTTGTACATGTGTTATAATACAAAATTTTTTTAATTATATAAAATATGTTTTAGAATATTCTGTTTCTTTATTGAGCCAACAAATAGTTATTAACTGTTAACTACCAGATAGACAATAATCCCTACCTTTGTAGAGTATATAATTTAGGCATATTTTTAAAATTCAAAATAATAATTACCTACTCTTTGTGAATAAATTAAATGTAAATGAAAACATAACAATGACAAGAAATATATAAGCCAATTTATATTTTTTGATACTTTCAAAGAGTACTTTGTGAGAAAACAAAAACACATATTATAAAATGATTAGAAATTTAAATCATTCTAGTATAGATTTACATATTTATTTAAATTCTAATAGTCTTTGTTTGGATATATGATTTAAACCAAAGTCAAAATACTATTTTGACTACATGACAGTTATGTAAAAGCCATCCTTAAACACCACTTTTCAGTGAAAAATAATAAGTGTTTAGAAATAGAAAAATTTGTATTTACAATCTATTTCTAAAATCCAACAAGGTAGAGTTTTGCCTCTCATGTTTACCAATGTATCCTTGCATCTCATCTATCACATAGTAGACATTCAATAAATTTATCAACTGGATGAATGAATGCATCTGGAGGATGAATAAAAATTTTGGAAGTGGCTAAGAAAACCAGTAGGCAAATATGAAAACCCCTTCGTGCAACCTTTTTTTGGTGATGAAAATACATGTGATGTGTGCCAGAGTAAAGTTATTTTTCCACAGCACTTCTTTTTCTGTTCATGAAGCAAGATGTAACTTTTCCAGTCTCCCTTGTTGTTGGGTTGGCACGCTGTAACTGAGTCCTTGCCAATGGGAATGAGAGAGGTAGTGAAATGATATACCATTTCCCCTTAGAGGCAAATACACCTGTATGACACCTGTATGGTGTCTCCATTGTCCTCTCTCCTTTCTCTGAGGATGGAAGAAAAGAAGTGTGAAGTGATGGAAGGACAAGATGGAAAAATGGAAGCAACACAGAATCTTAGGAGAGAGAAGAGAGCCACCAATGAGAGCCACAGCATCAGACTGTGAGATGAGGGATAAATAAAGCTTTTGTGGGTTTATCTACTAAGATTTCAGGATTTATTTGTTACCATAGTAGAGTCAAACTAGATGTGATGAATACATTATGAAATAACTTTTGACAGGCATTTTTCTTTTACAAATGTTGATATTTGGAGCTGTGGATGGAAGAGACTATTGAGCAATGTTTCTCAATCTGTCTTCCAAGGAATATACATATTATATATATATATAACATGTTTGTGTATATCTATATATAATGCATATTGAGAATATAGGTGTATAATTGTTATATCTAAACATATATAGTACACATGTAGAAATATACTATAATTAATAACATGTATAGAAATATTTCCATATAATATAAATACATATATGTCTATAAAATTGTAGTTGAGAAAAATAATTTTCCTTCCATTCTTCTAGATTCTTGCCTGAGGATGCCCCTGAATAATAAAAAAAAAACAGAAAAAACAAATAGAAGTTTAATGACATGTATACCTCCTATGTACATGGTAAATACCCAGGAAAACTGAGTAACTCCCTAAAATGGCCCAAGCCAACAACACCTTAAATGCTATCTTTATCTAAAGGCAAAGGATGTTGTAGGGAATGGGAGCTAATTACGGGAGGTTATCAAGAAACCACACTAAACAACATAGGATAGCTGCACAGATTTAAGTGTGTACCTTCCCTATTAATAAGAGTTTCTAGAGAATAGTTATCCTCTTTTTCCTGGTACAGATGGAAAGACACCCTTACAAGAGAATTTTTCTTGTAAACATAAATGTCTCCTATAAAAGATGAATTTCTAATTAGTTTTCAGAGCAGATATTGTTTCCTATATCTGCTGTATCTTAAAAATAATCTACCCCAAACAATCAATATACCAAATAGGCATATTTTTGGATGGCAAATGCTGTTACTATCCATTATATACATGTATGATAATAATAGGGATATAGAAAAGTCTATATTCAGACTTCCAGTCAAGATGGAGTCTGATTTGTCTCCTTGTGCAACCATAGAAAGAATTATAACCAGGTCCCAAAACAAAAAACCCCAAGAACCACCAGAAAGTCAAGTTGCATGGAAGCCTGACAACCAAGAATTTAAAGAAGCCACATTCATTTAGACAAACTATCAACAGCTGATTCAAACAAAGCAAAACAAAAACCTAAGCAAACAACCAGAACAGGAGCAGAATCATAGGAATGGAGATCATTTGGAGGGTTATCAGCTAGGAGGGGAAAGGGGGAGAAAGGGGGAAATGATGCGGGGATTAAAAAACATAATTGGTAGGAACAAAATAAATAAGGGGAGGTTAAGAATAGCATAGGAAATGGAGAAGCCAAAGAACTTTTATGAGCAACCTATGAACACGGAACTAAGGGGTGGGGGTTGCTGGAGGGAAGAGGGGTACCAGGCAGAGGAGGGCAAAGAGGGAAAAATTGGGACAACTGTAATAGCATAATCAATAAAATATACTTAAAGAAGAAAAGTCTATATTCAAAGAATCATTTGAGAATGATGGATTAACCAAAATCAAACTGTTTTTACTGCAAGACTTTTCAGAGTCTATTATATACTAATTTTCATTGTAAATATCAAGAGGAAGTTAGTATTTTTTCCAGAGTTATAAGGTCACGGAATTAGTTTTTTACGTGAATTTTCTATTAACATCTGATGAAATCTGTGGTCTGAAAAACATGTCATGGACCAAGATCATTAGTTGTCTAGATGTTCTTTTCTGTTGCTGAGGACCTATCATCTACAACTTCTCTTTCCTCACCTAAGTATTACCAAAGCCGCTAGGAATCTAAGGCTCTGATATCTGCTGGAGAACAGGCGAACCTATGGGGTAGACATAGTAATGTGATACAACTCTTTCTAATCTTCTATTGTTTGCAGTCCACTCCTGGTCCAACAGAAACACCCATCCCCACTTTCACTAAACCGGATTTCAAAGCTCTGGTTAAGCCCAGTGCACTGGCCAACATGTCTCCAGCCATTGAGGTATCTCAGCATGAGTGAAACGTGGCTCCCCCGTGTCTCTCACACTGCGGAGGGCACGCTTTAGATTCTCTGAGTAATCCCATGGAAAAGCATTTACTCTGCAGCTACTCCGCTCCAGTTGTTGGAAACTCAGTACGGCCTCCTCTAATGAAGTCTTCTTTGAAATTTTCTCCTAATTTTCACCCTACAGTCTGTTACAACCTCAGCGTGCTACTCACTGAAGTATGTATCATACTATGTTCACATCTTTTTTTTTCTTGTTGCCAGTCTTATAGGTTGGCCAGTCTCGTAGTTCACTTTGCTATCTCATCTACTCTAACTTGCTGCTTCAGTTTAAGGTTCTCACAAACGGGCAGATACATCCACAGGGTTGTGCACATAGAACCATGCTGTAGTTTACAAATAATTTGGAGAATTTCAAAGATGATTTCATCTCTACTCGATTTTTGCCAAATATGTTAACATCAGAACCAGACTCCAATTGTAATATTTGACTATTCTCTGTAAGAAAGACCAGAAAACTCAGTTTGAAGCCTGCCTTTTACTTCTAGCTTTTGGACCAACTTTCTAGGTGAGCTGATAATTCAGTGTACCCTTATGGACCAGTTTATTTACCTGCAAATGTAAATATTTTTCTATTTTATTTTTTAATAACACCTGGAAAATGCAATGATATATAATGACTAAAACATGGCCTCAAATGTAAAATGTTTTTAATATGTTCATGTTTCTATTAAAGTCAGTTAAACATGCTTCTAAATTTTGAGGTATTAGGTCATGTTTATATACATGTGCACATTTTATAGCAGAAGACATGACTTTGTCCAGGAAGAAAAATTCTAAAAATTGTAAAGGGAAAAATAGCATGTATGTTAAAATTCCATCATTATAATAAAGACAATAGTGAAAAGTTCTTTGGTACAACCTTAAAAAAATCATGGTTTCCAAAATTCATAGTTATTCCACGTAACTTTACATAAAAAAGAGGATAAAGAGGGAACAGAGTAAATGGCTATTAACTAGATAGGTAAATTAGTATTATTCTTCATTGGGGAATGGCTTATCTTTATAAATAAATAATAGGGTTATCTTTATAAATAAATAGTATATCAATTATATTCTCATGATCTGGCACCAAAGTACTGGATGTATACCAGCCCCTAGCAGAATTTGAATCTATATAATAAATTTCTAATGATGTGAAAAGCTAAACTCTGGAAGTAAAAATAGTCATGAATAGATGAAAAAGCTAATATAACATTTCTGATAGTACAAGAATTAATAAAATCCCAAATAATGTTTTGT
>PVKU01011508.1:0-42799 GCA_004027475.1 Anoura caudifer | reverse complement strand
TGATGAGCCTGCTTAATGGCTTGTCAATTTTGTTTATCTTTTCAAAAAACCAGCTCCTGGATTCATTGATCCTTAGAATTGTGCTTTTAGTCTCTATGTCATTTAATTCTACTCTGATCTGAGTTATTTCCTTCCTTCTACTTGCTCTGGGCTGGCTGTGCTGTTGATCCTCTAGTTCTTGCAGGCATAGAGTTAAGTTGTTTGTTTGAGATGTTTCTCTTTTTTAGGTAGGCCTGTATCTCTATGAACTTTCCTCTGAGGACTGCCTTTGTTGTGTCCCGTAAGCTTTGGGTTGTTGTGACTTTGTTTTCATTTGTTTCCAGAAACTTTTTGATTTCCTCCCTAATTTCGTTCTTGACCCATTCATTGTTTAATAGCATGCTATTCAATCTCCATGATTTTGAGCATTTTGGGTTTTTCCCTTTGGGGTTGATTTCTAGTTTCAGTCCCTTGTGGTCGGTGAAAATGCTTGGTATGATTTCAATTTTCTTGAATTTGATGAGGTTAGTTTTATGATCTATCATGTGGTCTATCTTTGAGAATGTTCCATGTGCATTTGACTAGAATGTGTATTTAGTTTCTTTGGGATGAAGGGCTCTATATATATATCAGTTAAGTCCATTTCATCTAGGGTGTTGTTCAATGCCACAATATCTTTGTTGATATTTTGTTTGGAAGATCTGTCCATTTTTGACAGTGGGGTGTTAAAATCCCCTACTATAATTGTGTTACTGTCAATATCTTTCTTGAAGTCCTCTAAGATTTTCTTGATGTATTTAGGTGCTCCTATGTTGGGTGCATATATATTTACAATGTTTATGTCTTCCTGGAGTATTCTTCCCTTGAGTATTATGAAGTGACCTTCTGGATCTCTCTTTATGGCTCTTCTTTTGAAGTCTATTTTGTCTGATATGAGTATTGCTACCCCAGCTTTTTTTTCCTGTCCATTTGCTTGGAAAATTTGTTTCCAGCCCTTCACTTTGAGTCTGTGTAGGTCTTTTGTCCTGAGGTAGGTCTCTTGTAGGCAGCATATGTGTGGGTCATGCTTTCTCATCCATTCAGCTATTGTATGTCTTTTGATTGGAGCGTTTAATCCATTTACGTTTAAGATTATTATTGATAGGTACTTATTAATTGCCATTTTTTGTACCTGTGTTCCTCTCCCTCTCTTTCTCCTTTCCTCCCTTTCCTTAAAGTGGGCCCTTTAGTATCTCTTGCAGAGCTGGTTTGGTGGAGGTGTATTCTTTTAGACTTCTTTTTTCTGGGAAGCTCTTTATTTGGCCTTCTATCTTGATTGAAAGCCTTGCTGGGTAAAGTAGTCTTGGTTGCAGACCTTTGATTCTCATTACTTGGAATATTTCTTGCCATACTCTTCTGGCTTGAAGCGTTTCCATCGAGAAGTTGGCTCTAACCTTATCAGGGCTCCCTTGCATGTTACTTCCTTTTTCTCCCTTGCTGCCTTTAAGATTCTCTCTTTGTCTTGGAATTTTGCCATTTTAATTATGATGTGTCTTGAAGTGGGCCTCTTTGGGTTCCTCTTGATTGGGACTCTCTGTGATTCCTGGATTTGTGTGACTTTTTCTCTCAGCAAATTAGGGAAGTTTTCCATCATTACTTTTTCAAATAGGTTTTCTATCCCTTGCTTTTCTTCTTCTCCCTCTGGTATCCCTATTATACGGATATTATTACGTTTCATATTGTCTTGTATTTCTCTTAATCCCTCTTCATTTTTTCTGAGCCTCTTTTCCTTTTCTTGCTCTTTCTGGATGCTTTTTTCTCCTTGGTCCTCCAACTCGCTGATCCGATCTTCTGCTTCATCAATTCTGCTTTTTATTCCTTCCACTGTGTTCTTCAGTTCAGAAATTGTATTTTTTCATTTCCTCTTGACCCTTGTTGATAGTTTCTATTTCCTTTTTCATGTTGATATAGTTTGCAGTGAGTTCCTCATAGCTTCCCTGTAGTTTTTGGTAGCTCATTGAGAGCTCTTGGAGCTTCCTGACAACCATTGCTTTGAACTCAAAATCTGATAGTTGAGTTTCCTCCATTTCATTTAGCATTCTTTCTGGGGCTTCCTCCTTTTCTTTCATTTGGGGATTGTTTCTTTGTCTTCTCATTGTTTGTGAGACTCTTCTTGTTAGCCTCAGCTTCTTAAATTGATTTGTTCTTGTTCCCTGGGTTTATGGTGTGAATTTCTGTGATAGAATGCCTGTGAAATTCAGTGGTGCTGTCTCCTTTGGGTATCCTGGTGTTCACAGCTTCCAGTGTCTCAGCTGTTGAAATGCCCCCTCTTTGGGACCAACTCTGGTCTTTCCACATTCCAGGTTTTTTTTGTTTTGTTTTGTTTTGTTTTTGTCTCACTCGTATGTGTTTAAAAAGAGAAAAGAGAAGGAAAGGAAAAAAGAAAAGAAGGAAAAGGAAATAAAAAATGAAAAGAGAATAAAGAAAAGCAGAATGAAAAAGAAAAGAAGAAAAAGAGAAAGGAAGAAGAGATAAGCTTCGAAAGAAAGGAAGAAGGAGTAAAACAAGAAAGAAATAATGTGAAGCAAAAAGGAGTTGAGGGGTAAAAAAAATCAAAATAATGAAAAATTAATAATAAAAAAGAGAAAAAGAAGAAAGCCCACAAAAAAAAAAAAAAATGAAAAAACCGAAAACACCTAAACCGCCAATTCTTGCTTTTATTGATCTTTCCAAGCTGGTCTTTCTGGCCTTGATGACTGCAGTGGCTGAGGGGTGACTGTATTGTTTTTTTTCTTGTTCAGCACTCAGTTTTCTTTGGCCTACTGTCCTCAGAGCTAGCCCAAGTCTCTGCACAGGGTCTCAGGTGTGTCTCCTGAGGCGGCAGGTGCCAACTGTGGTCAATCACTCAAGCACTGATGATCTTTCAGCCTTCCTTGCACAGGTGCCAACTGTCCTGTGAGCATGGGTCAACCTCCACACAAGTTGCACACTGATGTCCAAGATCTCTCAGCAGCCCACTCAGGTCTCCAATGGTGCGGTGGCACAATGGCTCTGAGAGACCGTATCGCTGCTCCCTGCTGGTGCGAGCGCTCGCACGGGGCCGAGAGACTGTAGAGGTGCCCAGTGACTGTACCACGGGTCTCTCAGTGGCGCACTGGTGCGAATGATCCCCAAGCAGCTGTTTACAATGGTGCGTGGGCGTAGACAAAAGTGCGAACTCCAACGCCCAGTCCTCCCAGGGCTATGAGATCTTAACTCCTCTCTGAGATTTCAAGCAACCAGGTTTATCCTGGTGCTGCCGAGACCCTGTTTGGCTGATCAGGCAGCGGTTGCCCCAGCTCCCTCCCTAGAGTCTTACGGCCAGCACTGGCCCGGGATCTCAGCCCCCGCCCTGGTCTCCGCACTGCTGGGGTACTCTCCTTACCGTCTGGTTTTTCAATGTCCATTGCAATTTTCGATCACCTGTTTTCAAATATGCTGTGTTTCTGGTGTCTGTTTGCTGTGCTCCATTGAAAATTGGCCCGGTTTATCACCTGTGTGAAGGGGGAAGAGGGATGTGCATCCTCTTACCGCACCGCCATCTTCTCTCTCCCATACATATTTTCTAATGTTCACACCATTGCTCCTTCTGGGTCGTTGTTCAGTATCTGTAAGCTCATGCAGCAGACTTGTTACAAAGGCCTAACACTCAGGTCCAGAAGCTGAAACAAGCTCTCTGAATCATATTGAAAAAAGTGGCAAGAAAGAAGGCATCTTTGTCAAGTTTCTGTGTCCAATGGGTCCACAGAAACCACACCATGTCACACAAAGAGGATTTAACACAGATAACTGGCTTTATAAATACTGGAGGGTTGAAAGAGTAAAAAAAGCATGCTGAGGCCCTGGTTAGTGTGGTTAAGTGGATGAGCACCAGCCCGTGGACCAAGAGGTTGCTGTGGCGTTTGATTTCTGGTCAGGGCACATATCAGGGGGTGTGAGAGACAACCTCACATTGATGTTTCCTTCTTTCACTTTCTCCCTTCTTTTCCCTCTCTCTAAAAATAAATATTTTTTAAAGCATGCTGAGTTCATTAAAATTAATAACTGCAGAAGTTGGTTTCAAAGCTGGCTGAGGGACCTCAAAGAAAGATTTGGGGTTACTAGAACCTAGGAGTTTGAGATGGGGCTCCATAGGACAGGTGTTCAGATCTGTGGGGCAAGGCTCCCACAGCTGGTTCTCAGCCTGAGGAGGAGGTGCTCTGTGGTGCCTGATGCAGATCAATGGTTGCCTTAGTGGTGGGTATGTGGGGAAAATGAGAAAAGGGGGTTAAAAGTACAAACTTTTATAACTTCCAGTTATAAAGTAGGTCCTGGGAATGTAATGTACAGCACAGAAACTATGGTTAATAATATTGTATTGCATATTTGCAAGTAGCTAGGTGATTGAATCTTGAAAGTTATCATCATAAGAAAAAATGCGTAACTGTGTATGGTGATAGATGTGTGCTAGACTTGTTGTCATGATCACTTTGCAATGTATACAAATACTGAATCATTACATTGTATACCTGAAACAAATCTAATGTTATGTAAATTCCACCTCACTAAAAATAAAAAGAAGAAATAGCTAGGGTTGGAACCAAGTGTCTGCTCTAACTGGACTGAAGCTGAAAACAGAAAGGAACTTCCTCTCTGTTTGTCTTTCCTCTCAGTCTTCACTGAGTGCCTCTCAATAGGAGAATAGAACAGGAAGACAACTAATGTGGCAATTTGGGAAATAAAGTCTTTCAGAGTCCCAGTTCCAGCCATCACAAAGAGGGTGTGGAGCTCAGGGTGAGCAACCTAACCTCATAACCTGGAACTCTGGTAAGACACTAGAGACAGCCCAGGTGAGCCTACAATGACAGCAACCCCAGTCAAGACTGACTGTAACTACATCTCAGCAAGTAAGAGGTGTTTGCTTGAGTCCAGTTAACTGACAGAAATATGAGAGAAAATAAGAAATTGTTGTCTTAAGCCATTAAGGTCTTGATTATATGTTACTTGTTGATGGACAGCAGATGGAATCAAGAATGGAGGGAAATTATTTCAAGAGGACAGGACTGGACCCTCACCAGGAAACTAGTGACAAAGGTCAGTGGCTGTTATGTACCTCCCATTTTTCTGCTTTAGAATAAGAGTGTCTAATGTGTGTCAATTGTACTTTGGGGCAGATAAGTTATCTCTTTAATTCATAGGTCTTCAAAGCAAAAGGAAGTGTACTTAAGGAAGAGCAACAGAAAAGCCTCATCTACATCCAGACTTAACTTAGAATTATGAAATCCTAAACTCAAAGCCAATGACATAGGAATGAGACTTTGAGGGTCCTGTGGGGACAATCTAAATTATTTTTGGCCAGTGGGAAGATGGTAGCAGATCCAAGATCACTGCAAATTCATGACACTCTTCCCATAGAAAAGTAGAATATGTCTCTCCATCTTTTGGATTGGGGTGGCCTGTGGCTACTTTCACCAACAGAGTGTGGCAGAAGTAACAACCATTCCAGGCCTAGCCTCTAAGAGGACCAGCAGTTTCTGCTTGTTCTCCCAGAGCTCTGCCCTGTCCTGGAAGAAGTACAGTCACCCACGTAGTGAGGTCCCTAGACCACACAAGGAAGGCAATGGCCCTGCTGAGTTTTGTCCTTTAAGTCATTGGGCAAGCTAAGAGGTCAGCTGGACCCTTCAGACCAGACCAGCTACAAGCTATGTACCATGAAGTGACACTTGTTGATGTCACATGAAGCAGAAGAATCTCCCAACTCAGCTTTGCCCCAAAGACCCATCAAATCAAGAGATACAAAATAAAAATGTTGTTTCAAGCCATGAGTTTTGAGAGGAGTTTTTGTTGCAACACTATACACCCCAAATGATTTGCGTTTGTTCTGTTTTTTGGTAGCTTCCCATTTATAGTCCTCCTAGACCCATAGGGGGGAAAATTATGTCTACTCTAGACTTCTTAAATCTCTCCTCTGAGAATGATTTAACACCTTCAACAGTAAGCTCTCTGTTTTACTGCACACATGCAAGCAGCTTTAGGAAGACCCGAGGTACATCATTGGAATTCAATGTTCTCTTCTAACTTCTACAGTTCTGGCCATACTAGCTTCATTCCAAAGGCTAAAGAATTTAACCTAGCTGCTTGATTACATGCACATTATGGTAAAATCACGCTTTTCACTTAAAAGACAAGAATTCACACTGTAAACAAAGAGTAATGGCACTCCAAAGAATGTTCTTTTAATTTGGCCAGGTGGCCAAAGGCATTTTTCTGTGTCATCACTCTGGCTTAGTGTGACATGAAATGATTATATTTAGAAAGCATTGACTTTGGACAAGTATGCTAAATTTATATAGTTGCATGCCATATGCTTTTCATTTTGCAATAATCTATTTAGGGGTTTCCATTTTTCCTCAGCAGTCTTTCCTGAATCACAGCATGTTAGAAATTGCAGGAGCTGTCTCTAGTGGCTTAGGCAGTCTAACTTATTTTAAATATTGGCCTCCTAGTATTTATTCAAGGCTATAACTTTAGGAACTATTATCAAGTTATGTATAGTAGCTTTGCCTTTGGTATTTTGTCATTATATTTTTAGGTTTCATGTATTATTTAAAGCATTAAAACATATTTGCGAATTGTCTCCTGGGCTTCTCCCATCTATACTGAGGTGGCAGGGATGTGCTCTCATACTATTAAGCTGTCATCAGTGATGATGTATCTCTGTCATCCTGAATTGTCCATTTGCTGCCTAAAATCTTTGTACCTGAAATCTTTCTTCCCTGAAAACTATAATCTCCATGCATCACTTTGATGTCAATTATACAGCAAAGTATTGTCTCAGCAATTTGTCTCTAATGTAACTTGGTACAATGTTCTGGGGCTTATGGAGAAAGTGACCATATGTTCCAAGGAAAAAGTCAGTGCGGGCTAACAGATGAGAATCCTGGGACTTAGTGACTGCCGTATTCAGATTTCCCTTCCCACTTGCCAGTTCCTGGTGGAGATTGAAATAACATAATACCTCATTCAACACACTTGGCGTTCTAATCTCTGAGACCCCTCTACCAGTTTAAGGAATAAATTCTATGTTTCAAAATACTTCATTTTGAAATTTGTCTTTCTTGTCAAAATTTTTCTTGAAAAGGAATTCTTCCTTAATTTTAGTTTCTTAAGTTATTGCACTTGCTTTAATTAGAGTCCTATTTAAGTCTTAAATTTCCTATTAAGTCTTTAACTCCAAATTATTACACTGAGTGGAAGAAGTTCTTTTGAAATATGTATTGTGTTACATGCCTACTAATCCATGAAAAACAACAGTGAGCTACAAATTTCATTCATATGCATGCAGTGGGGTGCTGTTAAAACTTTAACAACTGGCTTTCCAAAAAAATCCTGATTTGTAGAATCTACTAATTTCTGTGGTGCAAATACTCCTATTATGTCTGACTTCAAACTACTAAATGGCATCACTGAACATGGCATCTCTTCATCTACTGAGATAAAAAAAAATAAATAAAAATTTCACATTTTCTCTCCAAAGTAAATTAGTAAAAACCATGAATACAAAAAAAAAAAAAACCACACAAAAAAAACTTTTTTGGTTATTTTCATACCTTTATTATATGCCTTAAATTAAGTTTAAAAATATATACCAAGGGAAAAATTACTGTCTGAGAATTTCTTGATGGCTGTGCCTGCCCTACCTTTACCTGTGTCCACAGTCTCAATCAGGAATGATTTGGCCACAGAAGCATACTTCCTCTTATCAAGTTCAAAAAGTATCAATTCTATATCATTAAATATATCAAGTATATAACATAATATACACATATAATATAAAATATGTACATGTTGGGGGGACCTCAATGAAAATGAAGGAATGGAAAAATATATAATACTTTAACAGACCTATTTCTTAACCAATTAAAAACTGTTTACTATTTTGATTGGATATAATGGATTTCATAGAATCAAAAGAATATGAATATGGTGATAGTTAATTCTCATTTAAAGATCGATTCTACTTTCAAAGTGGTCTGAACATATCATCAATTATTTTCAGAAAAGAATATGCTAAAGATCAGTATATTAAAATTTAAAATGAAAAGTAATATAGGTTCATAATTCCTCTTCCAAAACCCTTGGAGGCACAGGTGGGTATTCAGAACTTTTCAGCAGTGTTCTAAGGCAGCATCAGTAGTTAAATACATTAATATTTCTGCACAAAAATGTATAACTATTTACACAAAATGGAATAAGTGAAGATTAATTATAGCCTCATGTCAGTTAAAATCAAGTTTTGTGGCCAGATGAGTTCAGGTCACATCAGGATTTGTAGCCAAACTGAGTTATAAAAAGACTTTCAATTTTTAGAGCTTTTTTTAGAATCTGGAAATGCAGATGAGAGATTGAGAGACTACACTGAAAGAGAAACTGTTTTTAAAGAGCTTTATATAGTTGTTGAGTGATTTTCTTTAAGGCTTTTATAGAGAATCTAAAATGATTGTAGACTTCTGCTGAAGGTGGTAGCATAAGTAAACACAGCTCGCCTCCTTACACAACCACATAAAAATTAAAACTAAACTATAGAATAACCATTATTCAGAACTGTAGGAAATTCAGCTGAATGTAAGAAGCCATGCTGAGACTGGTAGGAGGAGCAGAGATACAGAACGGGCTGCTCCCACAATCACAGGTGGCAGATAAAAATCAAGATATCTCAGGGATATCTCAGGAGTGAGAAGTCCCTTCCCCACACCAGGCCCCACAGCCCAGGGTTCAAGTGCCAGGAAAATAAGTCACCATAACTTCTGGCTGTAAAAACCAGCATAGGGATTAAGGCTGTGGAAGATAGAAACTTCTGGAATCCCATGCAGTTCCTCTTAAAGGGCCTGACACAATTTATTCAGACTCACTCCTTCTGAGCTCTAGTGCTTGGGCAGCAGATTGAAAAGCATCAGAGATATACAGGGAGGAAATGAATTGTCCAGCATCAAGGTGAGAGCTGGAGGCAGCTTTCTTCCAGACAGAAGTGCTTGTAGAGATCATTGTTCCTTTCCTGAGCCCTTGCCCCCACAAATCCACAGAGCAGGCAGGTTGGCACCATTTCTGAGACTCCATCAACCTGGTTCACACTGTTTGACCCACACTGGTGATTCCCTGAGGTCCTGCCCCACCCAACTTTGGGCCCAACTAAGATGTTTCCAGTGGCTTTTCCATATAAATGGCTTGTTTTGGCTCCTGTTTCAGATTTTCCTAAATTATTTTAAACAAGTACCCTGTGGCTTCTGTAAGCCCTGTACCTCTTGGTAAGTTGCCCCAGGCCTGGAACTAGCAGCAGCCATCCTTGGTTCACAGTTTGGCCTTTTCTGAACACCTCAAAGCCTAGCACAAGTAGCAGCCATCTGTAGATTGCTTTGCAGCTAATGCTATGTGACCCAAAGAGAATGCAGGCAGTGGCTAACCTTGGACATGGCAATAGCAATCAAGGCTCAACTATTGTACAATAATAGGATGTACAGAGCCCACAGAAAGGGTACATCTTGAGTATGTAGCTTGGGTAATAGAGAAGTCTGTGCCACTGGACCCACAAGACACCTACTACATAAGGCCAATCTATCAAACCTGGGAGATGTAGTAGCTCTACTTAATATATAGAAACAAACACAAGGAGGCTGCCAAAATAAGGAGACAAAGAAACGTGACCCAAATGAAAGAATAAAACAAAACTCCAGAAAAAGAATTAAACAAAATGGAAACAAATAATCTACTAGATGCAGAGTTCAAAACACTGGATATAAGGATGCTCAATGAACTTAGTGAAGACCTCAACAGCATAAAAAAGATCCAGCCAGAAATTAAGGATACACTAATTGAAATAAAGAACAATTTATAGGGAATCAACAGTAGAGTGGATGAAGCCAAGAATCAAATCATCAATAGGGAATATAAGGAAGCAAAAAGCCAACCAATCAGAATAGCAAGAATAAAAAAAGAATCCTCCCAAAATTAAAATAGTGTAAGGAGCCTCTGGGGCAACTTCCAGCATACCAATATTCGCATCATAGAGGTGCTGGAAGCAAAAGAGAAAGAGCAGAAAATTGGAAACTTATTTGAAAAAATAATGACAGAAAACTTCCCTGATTTAGTGAAGGAAATAGACATACAAGTCCAAGAAACACAGAGAGTCCCAAACAAGAGGTCCCTAAAAAGGCCCACTCCAAGACACATTGTAATTAAAATGCCAAAGTTTAGATACAAAAAGCGAATCATAAAAGCAGCAAGAGAAAAGTAGTTAGTTATCTACAAGGGAGCCCCTATAAGACTCTCAGCTGATTTCTGAAAGGAAACTTTGCAGGCTAGGAGGGATTGGCAAGCAATATTCAAAGTGATGAAAAGCAAGCACCTACAAGCAAGAATACTCTACTGTGGAAAGCTGTCATTTAG
This sequence comes from Anoura caudifer, assembly GCA_004027475.1. Classification (NCBI taxonomy): domain Eukaryota; kingdom Metazoa; phylum Chordata; class Mammalia; order Chiroptera; family Phyllostomidae; genus Anoura; species Anoura caudifer. The sequence continues at coordinate 32,380 of PVKU01011508.1, read as the reverse complement.
AATCAAAGGACAGATAAAGAGCTTCCCAGACAATAAAAAAAAGGAGTTCATCAGCACCAAGCCAGTACTATATGAAATATTAAAGGGTCTTCTTTAAGAAGAAGTTCAAAAATATGAACAATAAAGTGGCAATAAATAAATATCAATAATTGAATATAAAAAACAAAATAAACAAACAAGTAGAACAGAAACAGAATCATAGATACTGAGAAGGTTTTGATGGATGCCTGATGGGAGTGGGGTTGGGGCAATGGGTGAAAGAGGTAAAGGAGTTAAGAAGTACAAATTGGTAGTTACAGAACAGTCACAGGGATGAAAAATACAGCCCACAGAATAGACTAGCTAAAGAAAACATATGCATGACCCAGGGACATGAGCAACAGAGTGGCAATGGCCTAAGGGAGCAGGAGGGAGGGGGTTGAGTGGAGGGGAACAAAGTGGGAAAGTTTGGGACATCTGTAATAGTATAAACAATAAAATATAATTTTTTTAAAAATAAAAAAATAAAATGATGTAAGCTCTGTAATTAACTTTCATTAACAACAGCAGCAACAACAAAACTCCTAATCTTTAGGACCATTCATCCTGTACACATAATACTGTATAGAAAATGAGAAAGATCTATAAATTGTTTTTTTAGCATGTGAAGGTTAGTAAAACACCAATGTGGCTCTTTTAAGATTTTTGACTGTTTAAAAGCAACAAACAACAAGTGTTGGAGAGATTATGGAGAAAAGGGGACCCTAGTGCACTGTTGGTGGGATTGCAGACTGGTACAACCACTATGGAAAGCAGTATGGAATTTTCTAAGAAAACTAAAAATGGACCTACCTTTTGACCCAGCAATTCCACCACTAGGATTATATCCTAAGAACCCTGAAACACTGGTCCAAAAGAACCTATGCACCCCAGTGTTCATAGCAGCAAATTTACAATAGCCAAGTGTTGGAAGCAACCTAGGTGCCCATCAGTAAATGAATGGATCAAGAAACTGTGGTACATTTACACAATGGAATTCTACACAGCAGAAAGAAAGAAGGCACTCCTACCTTTCGCAACAGCATGGATGGAACTGGACAGTATTATGCTAAGCGAAATAAGCCAGGAGGTGAAAGACAAATACCATATGATCTCACCTTTAACAGGAACCTAATCAATAAAACCAACAAACAAGCAAAATATAACCAAAGACACTGAAATTGAGAACAGGCTGACAGTCACCAGAGGGGAGAGGGGAGGGAATTTCAGGGGGAAAGGGGAAGGGTTTGGAGCAACAAGTATAAAGGACACATGGACAAAAACTAGCAGGGGTGGAAATAGGAGGGGGTGGGGAGGGCTGGGGTGGTGGACTGGGATGGGAGCAAAAGACAGAAAACTGTACAAGAACAACAATTAAAATAAATTACAAAAATAAATTAAAAATATTTTCTTTCTTTAATTATATCCCACAAATTAAGAAAAAAAATCATATTTTAGTTGCAGAAAATTAAAAGATTCTAGTGACTTATGGCCAACATTTACTATTTCTTTTCTTTATTTTCTTTAACCTTCCACTGCAGATGATGTATACTTGTAGCCTATTTACACCCCACTCAGTTTGAAATAACTAGAAAAAGTCTACTATCTTTTTCCTTCTTTTTGTAGCAATAAGCATGACTATCAAAAAAAATTTCATGCAGGACATTCAAAAATATCAGTGAGAGTCACAGATAACAAGTGAAAGATCTAAATAAAATCCCCCACTTAACAATGCCTTCCTTTCAGTGTAAGGCAATTCTTCCACTGGGAACTTTATAAAATATACATAAACCAAGAAGTACACTGCTTAGCAGTGAAACTTCAGTGACTGTTTCTAAGCGATCTTGCTGAAGTGTTGTGGGGCCTTTTGGACACCTTTATGAAACACCAATGTTTTGTCAAAACATCAGCATGTCACTGAACTAGAAGTGGAGCCTAGAGAAGCTGTCAGGTATTTTCTTTGAGATAAAAAATGTTTAAATCCCAAACTGAAAACTTGGATCAAGATTTTTGAAAGCAAATGTGTCAGCATTTGAGACTTTGAAATATGTAAATCCCTCAGTTAGAAATGAGAAATAGAAAAAATAGATGAAGATAGGGAGACAAATATAAAGAAGTATTGTTGGGAACTACCCTGTCTGGTTTCAGAAGCTGTAACCCCCAATGGCTAAGGCCAAGTAAGAGACCTTGGGACCATAAGCCACTAAGGAGACAAAGCTTATTTCCCTGGCAAGGGAACCACCTCTGCCCCCTTTACTTTACCTTGGTTGGCCCTGGGTGGATGACTGGTTAGTCAGTGATGGGAAAGAGTCCTCAAGGGAGGGAGTACCTAAGACAGTCACGGTTGCAGTGGGGCCATCAGGGAAGGACTTGGGTGACTATAGGAAGAGGGAGTGATGGACCCTCACCCCTTGGCTTTGACAGAGCCTGAGTCCTCATTCCGTCTATAAGAATTATCCTAATCTCTTGGCTGCCTTACTTCCCCTACCTGACTTAAACCTGAAACAATGCTGGAGGGTGGTGCAGCCCTAGTCAGGAATGGATGGTTCCCCAGGACCATCATAAGAAAGAATGCATAAAATCCTGTGAAGCCTGTTTTGCTAAGAATGCCCTCAATTTTCTGATAAGGGTCCAAGCATGAAATGAGTTTGTTTCCCAAAGTTTTATGGCCCTTTAGCTAACTGACCCTGACTCAGAATAAGCCCTCATAGTTCTTTGAATGTTATCTGTTGTTTGATCATTACTGCCTGACAATGATTGATGAGCTTTACCCATATTCCTGTGCAAATTGAACCCAATAAAAGCCCATTGAGGCACAGGCTCATGGCCCTTCTCTAAGAGATTGACCACCTTTCCTCCCCAAGCGGATCACGTCTTGGTAGACTTATTTATCTGTGGTGGATGGTACGGGGTAGGGTGGGAAGGGCTCTGTGGGCAGAGCCCCCCAACAAGGTATTCCTCATTTATAGTAGGAAATCAGAGTAAACAACCCAAATACATGAGATAAAGAAAAGGTGTCCTTGGGATGAGAGTAAAAGACAGAAAACTGTACAAGAACAATTAAAATAAAATAAAAAAAAGAAAAGGTGTCTAAAGTCATTATGTTCATTTCATGACATATAATATAGTCATTAAAGCCACCTACAAAAACTAACATAAAAAAATGGTCATAATTTTAAGAAAAAAAAAAACAGGTTCCAAAATCCATAATAAAGTATCACCTTAGTCATCAGCTTTTTCCCTCATTACTGGGCGATTTCCATAAGAACACACCCTGCTCTCTTGCTGACTGACTTGAAAATAATCCCTCAACCCAAACATCCACCAAATTTCTGAATTATTTATATGCTCCCACTTGCAGTAAATTTTCTTGAAAGATCTGTCTATACTAGCTTTCTCCTTTGAACCAATTTCAGTCATGATTTTGCTCTCACCATTCCACCAAAATCCATGACTTCGGTGTTGTCAGATACAGGGAAAAATTCTCTTCATGTGAAGCAACCAGCCAGAAGTATCTCATACAAGTGATAACTTTCTCCTCTGTGGCTCACTTTTTCTCCTTGACTTCCAGAATACTTCTGTCTCCATTCTCCTATCTTATTGGTGGACAATTCTTACTCTAATTTTCTGAATACCCTCTCCACTTTCCAGCCATCTAAATGTTGGAATGCCCCATGGCTCAGCCTCAAACTTCCTTTTTTAAAAACATTCTGTGTATTTATTTATTTATTTTTAGAGAAAGGGGAAAGGAGGGAGAAAGAGAGGGAGAGAAACATCCATGTGTGGTTGCCTCTTATGAGCCCCCACACCAAGGACTTGGCCTTGCCACCCAGGCATGCACCCTGACTGGGAATCGAACCGGTGACCCTTTGGTTCGCAGGCCAGCACTCAATCCACTGAGCCGCACCAGCCAGGGACTGCTCTTATTCCCAAACCTCTTTTCTAATACACTCTATCTAGTTTGAAATCATCTGCTCTCATGAGTCTGAATATTATCTATGTGGAATAACATTAGCTCATCCTGTCCCCAATTTACCTCACATCCCTACTTGTATCATCTATTTTCCTCAAGTAAATCTGGTTCTTCCACCGTCTTCCCCATCTCAAGAAATGACTTCTAATTGTTCAGGCCCCAAATTTTGAAATTATTCTTGTCTCATCCCTTTCTCACGCTCTATATCTCTTCCATGAGCAGATACATTTGACTTTACCTTCAAAAAGCCCAAGAATGTTTCCACTCTCCTCACCTTTACTACTACCTCCCAGGCCCAGCCACGCCTGACACCTTGCATCTCACCTATTCTTTTATTTTTCATATTTATAAAGGTCTTCATAATACAAGATTATTTCTAAAATGAACTCCCCCATCTTCATTTGGTACTATGATTTTTTATTTTTGAATTATTAATCTACTTTTTATTTGGTATGAGGTAAGGATCTAACTTTGGTTTTTATCTTGATGGCTACTCAGTGGTCCCAACTCCATTCATGAATAATTCATCTTTCCCCTACAAGATGAAATGCCACCTCTGTCATATATTAAGTTTCCTTATAGAAAATTATGTTTTGCTGAAGTCATTATTCAGTTTAGGGATCTAGAAATTCCCCTGGGTCATTTCACAAGAGCTGATGCTAGATATGACCAACTAACTCCAAGTAGATATGTGTGGCAACAAACTCAGAAAAAGTAATATGGAGGAAACAGGCAGAGTGCCTTGCTGAAATTAAGAGAGCAAATAGGAACAGAGAAAAGATAAAAATATAATGGAAAACATAGGAAAGATCCAAAAACAAATGCTTTAATAATGAAGAAGGTGATTCCAATGGCTGTCATGATAAAGTCCAAATTCTATTATGTGAACCCCTGGACTTCTCTGATCTGGTCTCCGTTTACCTCTTCAGCCTAGGGTAGGTTACCTCCTACTTGTCTTTGCATTTCAGTGTATACATTTTTCCCTGGTGTCTAATTCCATGACCTGGCCAATGCTGAGTAGGGAATTCTGTGTCTCTACGGGATTCTCTCCGGCACAGAGGCTAATAGTCCTTTAATGCTTCCGCCTCTGATGTGGATATTTTCCTACACTCTCTAGCTTCCATTTCCCTTTCTCCTCATAACTAAATTTTTCTCAGAGGATGGCTTTTCCCTTACAATAAGCACCTGTGATTCTGGTGCTATTGACTCTACCCAGAGGTCCCATACAAGATCTAGAGCAAAGCCACTTAGCACCAATCATGCTTTGAGCCCCAGTGATTAGTTCAGGAATGGTGTGTGCCCTGAGACAGCTAATAGGACACAGTGAAACTTAGGCTGGATATATCTCACCTATTCTTTACAATAGCCCCCTACTGGGCAGCTCCCACCCCTTCTTGCTCTCTCCTGCAGTCTTTTCTCAGAGAAGATGGTCATCTTTGTAAAAGGCTAAGTCAAATGATGCATTTGCTCCTCTGTTCAAACACTTAGATATTTTCCATCTGGATCTACACTCAGCATTAATTCTGAATCCCTCTAGTATGCACAGCTTGCAACTACCTTGCAGTTATGCTCTGAACACACATTCAGTGCTGCCAATTAAGATGAAGGCAGAAATAACACAGGGACAAGCTAGCTGCTGCCTTAATTGCTACGGGTGGCCAGCCCTGTTGTGAACAGTGTGGGTGGTTTTTGTTTTGTTTTATTCTCTGAAGTAGCATCCCAGTGTCTAGAGACCAGCTTGGTGGAGGAAGATGGGCATTTGCAGAAGCAGCAGCTTCCTGATCCCTAATCACAATGTTGGCTGTGGGCTCCAGAAGAGGACAAATGCTGTGTGGGCCCAATTCCCTCCTTCCTGCTTATGGCAGAGAGTAGTTTGCGTGGCATGTCCTTGTGGGGAGAGTTTCCGGAAGTCATTCCCAGAGGTCCATTGAGAACCTGTTCCCCAAGCCCTTCCAGAGATTTTATAAATACCAAATTCACTGAATTCTATCCTTTTTTCTACAATTAGCCAGGGAATTTTCTGTTCTGTTACTGGCTAACATGTCATCATGCCACCATGCATTCCCAAGTCCTTGCTGTCACCCAGGAGTCCCTGTTGCCCTGTTGCTGCTTTGCTTGGAAACCCACTTTCCTTCCTCGCTCACTCTGGTCCAAACACAGAAAAAGAAACATACTGTTACAAAGGAAACAGATGAAAATGAAGCTACAACTGCTTCAGTGACTTCTGAGTCCGTAAGTGCTATCACTCACAAATCTATTCACCTTGCCCAGAACCATCAGGAGAAATACTAAATGTGACAGCATTCACATGCATTGCTAGTCCTAAATAAAGACTGCAGATGCCTGCCTCTTCTTGATGAGTCTCTGGATTTAGTTTAGCCTCTTCAAGTCCCTATTTATTATCTGTGCTAGTCGAGCCAGTGTGAAATTCAGGATTGTTGTCTCTCTCCTAGCAGCACTCTGCTTACCTGGTATCAGTTTTCTGTTCTTGTTTTCCTTTTGTGGGATTTTCAGATTATTTTCAATAAAAAATAAAAACAAAAAAATTCTGGTTTCATATGAATTGCTGTAAAGGCTTGCATCCCTCATTTTACATTTATGTTGTTAATATTTATATTTGGAAGAATTCTACATTTGCACTTGTACAATTTTAACTCATTGGCACATGCCCTCAGAAGGGCAGGTCTACATAGACTTTATTAATTCCAAATCTGTCATCCTGTGTATTTAACTATGAACTTACCACAGCTCAGCCAATGTGATTATTTTAACTACCTATACTCTTAGGGCTAAATTACACCAAAAAATCTGTAAATGTGCCCAAACCACTAAAAATCAATAAGTTGAAATCTGACGTGATGGGGAATTTAAAAAGCTACATTTATTTATTCCCTTTTAGCCACCAAATTAACAGTGAACTCTAGTATTTGACTGGAAAACTGTGCTTATTTTTATCTTTTTATATTGTATTTGAGTTCCAGGATGGATAACAAATTTATGCTTTAGTGACCTTATGGATGATATCAGGATATCTTTCATAAACAGGTGGATGACTTTATTTTTGAAGCAATTCAGATTTAAGAATTAGATTTGAAGTAAATGCTAGAAATATCTGTATTGCCAGATATTTGTATTCTGAGCCATAGAATCTTATGCGTTGTATGAGAACTGAAATGAAAAGCTTGTTGATAAGAATGAGGGACCCATTGCCAATGAGCTCACTGATTCTGGGAAAGAGAACACTTCCTGGTGGCTTCTGGTGTGTCTGGCCCTTAAAATGGGAGGAGTGCCCAACAGGGCAGAATGGAGACCGACCACCTCTAGCTTTGGAGATTCCATCAGACGAAACTGTGTTTTAACTAGAATGTGTGTGTCTTTCCCCCCCAAGTTTCTGTTAAAGCCTTCCTCAATCTCCAATTGTGCAGTTTGGTATTTTTAAAATGCAAGTGCACATCTTACATGGCTAGTGCTATTAAATTTCATCGTGTGAGACTTGACTCACCGCTTCAGCCAATGGAGAGTTCTGGAAATCTAATTCTGTCACTCATTATATGCCCCTTCTTTAACTTTTGCATTATCTGCAGTTTTGATAAACCTGCTCTCTGTTTTTTTCATTTAAATCACTGATCAAAATATTGAGCAAGATAACTTGTCCTTGGACAGAAAACTACCGCCAAGCTGCCGTTTGCCAATCTATCCATCAGACTTTGGGGAGTTTAACTTTCAACAAATTATTGTTCTCATGATTTTATTCAGAATTTCTTAGCCCAAAGAAAACCTTAAGAAAGATTCCTAAAGTAAGTCACTTAGCCACTCAAGGATATTTGGGGTTGGTGGGTATTTTGAACTAAATATTTGTGCCCCCTCCCAACAAATCCATATGTTGATGTCCTAACATCCAATGTGGTGGTATTAGGAGGTAGTAGCTTTGGAAAGTGATCAGTTTTAGATGAGACCACAAGGATGGAGCTTCAAGATGGGATTAGTGCCTTTATAAGAAGAGAAAGAGGCACCAGAGCTTACTCTTTCCGCTATGTGAGAACACAGCAAGAAGGCAACCTCTACCAAACAGGGAAAGAGCCCTTAACAAGCATCAGATCTTCTGGCTCTTTGAACTTGGATCTCCCAGCCTCCAGAACTGTGGGAAATAAATGTGTATTTTGTAAGCCACACAGTCTTGGTATTTTTTTTATAGCAGCTCAGCTAAGGTAGTGGCTTTCCAGCCAATATCCTTCTTAAGGTGTCTATAGTTCACCGTTGTCAAATCTGTGTTGTGTCAGGCACAAGCTGGGTCACTTTTCCTTACAGCAATGATGCATGTGATAAGTCAGGGAGCTGAATCTTGCAAGAGGCCACTGGACGTCATGCCCATGTGCAGGAGGCAATCACAAATGGGACTTACATTCATGATGATTATATGGATGTCCCTGGAATTTCTGTCTCTTTATTTATATGCTGCATGGATTTGGATTCTTGTTCATACTTTGTGTTTCTGCCAAACCAGGGAAGCCAATTTAGCCATGTTTTCAAGGCAATGAGATTTCAGTTTCATCAGGCTCTGTGAGGAAAAGTTTTTGAAGTTTACACAAATCACCACAAACTTTTAGGAGAACTTATCCCCATCTCTGGTTAACTTTTGTTTCCCAAATAACATATTCATAAAGAAAATATTTACCCTTTAAAAGGCACTTATTCTACTCAATCAGTTTTGTCTTTTAAAATGCTAAAACTGTTGGACTTCCATATTTTCCACATTGGTGCAGTAGGGAACACATTTGTTCTCGTACATTGAGAGCTTGAACCCAAGGGATCCTAAGTGGATGTATGTGACATCAGTGGTAGGTAAAGATCTACCTTTTCCATTGGCTCTTATGGGCATTCATGTAAAAGAAGGATAAGTGGTATAAGACCTAAGAGTCTGCCCCGGCTGGTGTAGCTCAGTGGATTGAGTGCAGGCTGCGAACCAAGGGATTGCTGGTTCGATTCCCAGTCAGGACACATGCCTGTGTTGCAGGCCAGGTCCCCAATGGTGGCCACATAAGAGGCAACCCCACACTGATGTTTCTCTCCCTCTCTTTCTCCCTCCCTTCCCCTCTCTCTAAAAATAAATAAATAAAATCTTTAAAAAAGATCTAAGTCTGATAAGAACACATCCTGGTGCTGAGCCCTCATGAAACAGTTGAGGTCTTCAGACATCTAGAAACTCATCTGCTGATTGTACTCCAATTCTGGGGCCTCAGGATAGGTGGAAAAGTGGCTCAGGGATGGAAGACATGGAAAGAAAATTCTCTAGTCTAGGGTTCCCTGCAGACACCCAAGCAGGTACCAACTATGAATCCCAGCCTAATGCTGTGAAATCTTCTCACTCGTGTGTATCCTATGGTCTCCTAACAAAGACTGGGGATGGCTGTACTTCACACCATGCCTCCCGAACCAATCAGAGGAACATTTTTTGTTGTTGTTGTTGTTGTTGTTTTTAATTTCTGTTAATCTTTTATTATGTGTCAGGCATATAGACTTACAATTATGATCATGTTTAACAAAAAACCCTATATTGGTTAATCAACCTTCTTAAGGTCACACAACTAGAAGCAGATTAGCCAGGATTTGGACCCAAATTTGCCTTACCCTAAACCCTAGTTTATTTCTTTGCACATGCTGCTTCTAACTGCTCCAACCAGCCAGATTCTTCCATTCCACTTTGTTTTGGAATCTGAGGGTCAGAGCAACCTTGGGAAGGAGATAGACAGATCTGTCTAGTCCTGCTTAGCACTCTTTCTGACTCATATATGCTTGCTTCTAAACCCACTCACATAATTCAACTACTTCCAGGTCTATAATTTCTGTGCTTTGAACTTGAGCTGAGCTGGGGACTGATCCTGTAAATGGGGAGACTATTTGATCTACTTCAAGGGAAATATTTTAGTATCACATTCTTTCTGGCTCATATACCATTTGTTCATATATGTACCTACCAGCGAGGTCACCATTGTGCTGGTCATAGTTAAGTGGCCCCACTTCCTGAGAGAATGCCAAGACCAAGGCAAGTTGGAAGCAATGTGTATCATGGGTTGAATGCTCCAAAAGAGGCATTATATTAATTCACGTGTTTTTCTTGGTTTATCTGTATCTTATTCTGAAGGACAATGAGTTCTTTTCCGACAGAACCATACAAACATGCATTAATTACTGCAATGGGACATGTAAACAAAAAGGGGCCACATACTAAACCTGACAAGCTCAGGGGAGGCCTGCATGGCAGCCTTACAAACTCTGAGACTTAATGTAACCACATAAGATGGTCTGAAATTAAAACTTTCTAACTAAAAGCAGTTTATGGTGAGTAGTCATGTCCTAGGCTAGACTTTTCCCTGACAAAGTCAATCTTTACCTTAATTGAGTCTGTCTACTGACTTTTTGTATCTATGATAACATACATAGCTTTGGAATGTCAAGGTCACTTCCCTTTTTCCAAAACCCTTGGGCGCAACTACTGCACCAGAGCTGAGGCTACAAATCCCCTCATTGTTATCATGTTAATTGTTGATTGTTAACTATCCTTTATCCACACATGTAAAAGAAGTATGTGTCTATATGTCTATCATTTTACTTTTTTTTAATCTAATCCCAGAGTTTCCCCATTTTGCTTTCTCCCGCCTCCCTAATCTATCACCAGTGGATTTCATGTAACCCCTTTATGCAACCTCTTTTGATTGCAGTGTATAAAATAAGGTTCAAAACTGCCATTTTCCAGAGCATTTCCTCAATCCATTGAGGTTTTGCTTCCTGGCAATTGTCATCAGTTTGGCTCAAATAAACTCATAAAAATTCTTACAGGTTTGGATGTTTCCTACATTGACTCCAGAAATAAAAATAGCAAAACCACGTGATGAAGCTCCAAGAGGCTCAGCTGGGCCAGAGGGTTCTCTATCCACTAAGGAGACAGGTTCCTGTCCAGTTGAAAAGCAGCCTTCCTGCCTTATCCGCTCTTCCTGTCAAAGTCCCTTTGCCCTAGAGCTGCATTTTTTTGTCAAATCCATGACCAAAAAAAATCCATTGGTTAAATATTAACCAATACAATTGTGGATTCTCTAAAACCTCCCTAATAGATGAATCCTAGGAGGCCTATGCAAAGAGATGTTGTTATTGGTTATGTTCAAATGGTTCCCAAACACAAAGTGGGAAATGTAAATAGCAAATCTAAGATGAGATCTGAATCTGAATACTGCAAAGCAGATGTAACACAATAATAAATCAAGTATTACAAGATAATCAGCCCATCTTTTCATATCAGGGGTGACTGGTGGGGGGAGGGCATTGTGATTTTAAATACGGTGGTTAGAGAGGCCTCATTGAAACAATGACAAAAGAGCAATGCTGGCGCATTTGTGTTTGAATAGTTTGGGTCTTTTCTAAGAGAATAGAGATAGCGGTGGAGCAGCACTGGGAACGTTTTAGGACAAAGCCTTTTGTCGACAACCCTCCTCCATTCTTCATTCTTGGCTGCTTCACTTCTTGGCAGCTCTAAGAAACAAGACAATTGTTTGGTTAAACTGTTGGGACTGGCAAACTGCAGCTAGCAGACCCTCACCTGTTCTTGCAAGGCCCCCAGCTGAGAATGGTTTTCACAGATGAACACTTCCAATCCATGTGGTGATAGGAAATGCTGATTTTGTACACCAGCTAAAAAAATAATATTCCCAAGAGTTTTATTCTTATTGGTAGGCCTGTATTACGCTTGTACTCAATTTTTGTTATTATAATTTGAATTTCATCAAGCTTTGTTTTCCCTCCATTATATAAAAACCTATATAATGTTCTTGATTTTGCCTCTTGGCTCACAAAGCTTAAAATATTTATCTGGTTCTTTACAGAAAAAAGTTTGCAACACCTGAATTAAAGGCAATTCCTGCTGGTACAACTCTACTTCAACACATAATATTCCTGCTGGATACAAGAACCATTCCTTGCAGTGATAAGAGATGAAGTGGAAACAATCTGCTAGCACTTGTCTATTTATAGTCACCAACAAAGGGGCCCCTGGGAAAAACAAGAAGCCATTCTAACCCGGAAATTCCCCAAATCAGACTTAACATACATACTTACACTTAGATTCTTGTCTTGACTCCACCTAGAGTCTTGCCAAAAACCACCCCCTGGGCAGTCTCTGCCTGTTCACTCAGTACCACGGCTGACTCACTGTCTTTATGGAGCTGCTCGTCCTCCTATATCATAGGAACACAGAGAGAGGCTCAGTGTCCCAAACTATTTTGTTTGGCAGCTGGGCAGTCTTCCCCTAATGAGACTAATAGTGGTTAGTGTACACTGTTGTTGTATGAAAGTCTAATGTTCTAAGTTCCTAATTATGTGAGAGCCACATAATGGAACTCCCTTTTTATCTTACATTCCTTACATAGTATTAAACTGACCCAATGTTTTTTTTACTGTCTTATCTTTTTAATAAGATAACATATCTTAAGTTAATTCCTCCTCAGTGACATATTCTCTCCTACATCTATGCTCATCATGGCACCTTGCATTAAAGTGTAGGTAAGCAGAATTTTAATAGCTGAAGATTGGAGGGACACAGGTATTCCAGGCACGGAGCATCACATGCACAATGGTCAGAGCTACCAGGGCCTGTGCTATGGTGCCTGGACTGCAAGGATAATTTCTGGTTTGTCACTGAAACATCAGCTGTAAGTTTAATATGATAATGAAGTTGAAATATTATCCTAATGAACTTTGGTTTTCTTGCAATTGATTTGAGAAAACATTGAAAGATTTAATCCAGTTTATCTATAAAAATACCATCTAACAACTGAGCGGAGGATGACTTGAGGAAGGGAAGAGATGCAGAAGCAGAAGCAAAGATACTGGCTGGAGTTCAGTGTGTACTCAAATAATCACTAGTGAAAATAGTGAGGGTATGACCTGAGGTCACAGTGGGAAACTTCTGTGCATCAAAGGACACTATCAAGGAAGTAGAGGCAACCTACAGAATAAATGAAAATATCTGCAAATCTTACATCTGATCAGGTTATAGTACACTGTCCTGCAACCATTCAAGGCCAGGCAGATTCACACGGGATTCAGGCAGAAGGAATAAAATATGAGGAGCTGTCAGGATGTCTGACCTGCCTTTATTTTAGGGGAGGGGAATCCACATGCGCCACAAGCCAGGAGTCTCACTGAACAAAGTCCCTCCCCCTTATATACTGAGTGCACACAAAGCCAGCTGAGTGCCTACATATGCTATCACTAGTTACGTAACAGACCTTGATTCTGTGCATGTGGGCCCTGAAGCACAGTTATAGAAACACTGCTGAGGAACTGGATATCCCAGTTCCCCAGATATCTGGGTGAGGGAGTCTGGCTGACTCCATTTTGCCTACATATACACAGTATACAATTCAACCATAAAAAGATAAAAAAAAAAAAACAACTAAAATGAGGACAAGGAATTTTAATAAACATTACTCTAAAGAAGATCTCCAAATGGCCTACGAGCACAGGAAAAGAGGTACCACATCATTAATCACTAGGAAAATCCAAATCAAAGCTACAATATGATACCACAGTACATGTACTAAAATGTCTATAATTATTTTTTTAAAAAACAGAACAGACCAAATGCCAGTGAGGATGTGGAGAAATTGGAACCCTCGTGCAGCCTGGTGGGAATGTAAAATGGTGCAGCCACTGTGGAAACCACTGTGATGGTTCCTCAAAAAGGTACAACATACAATCGCCATATGCCCCAGCACTCCCACTCCTAGGGACGGAACGAAAAGAACTGAAATCAGGGACTCAAATAGATACTTGTTCATTGCAGCATTATTTGTTCAACTTCAGCCTGGGAATATCAGCATCAGATGATTCAAATTCTCATATCCAGTTCTGACCACAAAAGAGCCACAAGTATTGATTTTGGGGTTTCAAATAAATTTTAACAAACAGGCAAATTCACAAATACAGAAACTGTGAAAAATGAAAATCAACTGTACATACACTGGAATATTATCCAGTCATAAAAAGAATACATTTCTGACACATGCTACAATAAGGATGAACCTTGGAAAATTATGCAAAGTGAAATAAGTCAGACACAAAGGGGCAGATATTGTGATACTACTTACACAGAATTTCTATAATAGGCAAATTTATAGAGATAGAAAGTAGAGTAGAGGCTACCAGGTGTTAGGAGGGCACATATGGAGATACTGCTTAATGGGTTCAGAGTCTCTATTGGGCTGATGGAAAAGTTCTGGAAATAGAAAGTGGTGATGGTGGCATAACATTGTCAATGTAATTCAGTCCACCAAATTGTATGCCCTAAAATGATGAAAATAGCAAGTTTTGGGTTATTTATGTTTTAACAAAAAATTGAAAATACTTAAAAAATACATTAAGGAAGATAGGAACCAGTTGCCTTTGGAATATCAGAGATGGAAGAGAATGCAGGCATGACATACCTTTAGTTCTCAGTTGAAATAAGTGATAATATTCAAATAACATTATTTTATTACTATTATTATTATTACCTTCTAATATGACTTTGGAAGTTATTTCTCTTAATATTGTGATGATTATACATTCTACAGGCACTTCCACATGTCATTGTGAGAGGCCTTAACTATATCTGAATCATGGAAAGGATGTAACAAATGACAGTGAATTCTTTACACAAGGGAGCAAGGGCATATATTAATGTAAAAAAATCAGAGGTTTCATAGTCTGCCTAGTGAGTTGTTAATAAAACTAAGCAACTTACCCCTAGTCCTGTTACAGAGCAAACAGAAGGTCCATTATTGTCCGCCGCCTTATGGAAAGATGCCTCTCAAAGCCAGAGATTTGTGAAAAGGAAGGGAAATGTTTATTTAATGCTATACAGAGTTAAAGTAGTGACTTAACTTCATTAAAATATCAAAGTCCTTTACGATACCCACAGATGCCCACAGTGCTTCCTATCTCCCTCTGCCCTAAGTCAGGGTACCGTAATTGCAAGGAAGAGAAGCACAGGTCCGGGATTCAGGCTCTTGACACCGTCAGCTGTGTCGTTGTCCAGGCAGGATCTCTAATTAATCCAAAGCCACGTGGCACCTTCTCATGGCCTACTGGCAAGAGTTCTTTCACCCTTCTTTCAGGCAGTCTCTCTTGCTCCCAGGCCACACAGCCAAAGGGAGCACCCTAAAGCCGTGTGGTCCTTCTTCTACCAAAGCTGTGGGGAAGGGGTCCCCACTCTGGAAAAGCCACGTGGCAATTCTCTGCTAAAGCCACATGGTGATTTTCCCTTACAGGGTTGTAAGGGTCCTAACTCTCGGGAAAGCACGTGGATTCTCTCCCAATGGCTGCCGCGTCCCCGTTTAAATCCTGGTGCCAAATCTCTTCTGTACCCCCATTTCCAACTCCTCCTACAATCAGTTACACCTGCCAGCGTTCCCGTATATTCCAAGTATTTTGGGATGCCATCATGAGTCTGGGCAGGTGTGTCCCCATTTTCTGGAGCCAATCTTCTCCAAGCTCCCACGCAGGTGCTGTGACTTGAGATTCCTCCCCCAGTCACGTCTTGCGTCTTGCGGGGGAGTCCTTTCCATCCCTCTGGCTCAGAGCATGGTCACAGCTATTTAACACATCTAAGCTACCAGTCAAAGGCTATAGATATGTTAAAGGACCATGCCATGGATTAGCAGCTCTGCATGTCCCTGCTCCATGTGTCCCTTCCCCCAACTCATACCTGTGGGGGAAGGGGTGAGGACATCTTATATGTCCCTCTAATATTTCCTGGACACTGTGAGTTCTGGGCCCATTCCAAATCCCTATTTTGGGGGCCCCCCTCCTGGCTGCACCCTGCATCAGTCCTGTGAGCTCCTTGTTTTTCTATATATGATTACCTCAAAAAATTGCTCCTCACTTTGGCATCATTTCAGCGCCCTGAAAGTTTTCTAACTCCTTTCTGTTACTTTTTCAAGGGGGGAAAGAAAATCAGTTTGGAGTGGCTGGAAGATATTCAGCTCTATTTAAAAATGATTTGTCGCAATAATTTCACCTTTGTCATTCTCTTGTTTAAAGATGCTGAGCTTCAGAAAGTTTTGCAGTGCCCTGGCTGGTGTGGACCAGTGGATTGAGTGCTGGCCTGTGAACCAAAGTGTTGTCAGTTCAATTCACAGTCAGGGCACGTGCCTGGGTTGCAGGCCAGGTCCCCAGTAGGGGGTGCACTAGAGGCAACCACACTTTGATGTTTATCTCCCTCTCATTCTCCCTCCCTTCCCCTCTGTCTAAAAATAAATAAATAAGATCTTAAAAAAAACTTTGCAGAAAAAGGAATACTTCACTCAAGGGAGGAGCTCAGGAGAGCTTTGTGAATTATTCAAGATCAAGTTCAGAATGCAACTGGGGAAAATAATCTATGTATGAGCAAAGGGAAAGATTAACAAAGAAGCTGAGGAAAGTACACTTCTGACTATTGTTCATGTAGCACGCATATTTAAAAACTGAGATTCAGTGTTCAGTCTTCAATGAAAACAACTACGATTGTTGGATGACCTGGTAAGTGTCTTGTTATCATTGGAGACAGGTGCTTTGATTATCATTTTTATATTATCTATAATAGTAAAGTATCTTGGAGAAGAACAAAAACTTGATGTATTTTGTATTTCTCATAGTTTTTTTCTTTAATATATACTAAGAAATGTCCTCTTTCCCATTAGCTGATGAATCTTTTTATTTTAATTTTATTAATCATATGATGAAAAAGTGTTACATTTAGATATTGAAATAAAAATCCTCAGTTTTCAATCCAAAGGGGAAAAATAATCTTAGGCAAGTTCAGTTGAGGGTTTCTTTCTGGGGAATTAAGCATTAACTCTCATACACCAGTCTCTTGTGACACCTGTTTGACTTTAACCCTTTGTTAGCATAGGTAGCTAGATGTTAATAAAGAAAGGAGGCAAAGGAAATCAGACATTGTTAAGCATAATCAACTAGGGAGCATAAACCTGCTTAACCAGGAAGCTACAACTTCACACACTCCAGGGGATCACAGCATTGCCCCACAAAAGGGATTAAAACCCCTCCCTCTCCTGTATAGGGAGGATGGACCAGTTTTTTAATCTCCCTTGTCCTCTTGCCCAGACTATGGAGGAAAGTAAATCCATGTTCATTAGGAGTCAAAATAGAGATCATAGAGGCCTGTCTAGCCTGAGAAAAAGATCAGATTGGATAAGGGGCACAGACTCTGGAAGATCTAAGAAATAGATAGGTAGAGGGTAGACCCATCAGAAGCCCATGAAAGCCTGGGAAGTTGATTGGTTGGTTTGAAGAAACACTTATTTCTTCCCAAACCTGAGATAATATAATCAGTTTAACAAAGAATGCCTCTCTCTCTCTCTCTCTCTCTCTCTCTCTCTCTCTCTCTCATGCACTTGCCCCACTTGTTTACATTCTCTCTCCATAGCAACTGTGTGGTCCTAGCAGCCACACAGCTGGCTGCTGCATGGACTTCAAGCAGGCTCCAAGCCAAGACTGGGTACTGGATACAGCAGTGCCAACCATCCAGAACACAACAGGAACTGGACTAAGCTTTGATATGGACTAAACTCTGGCATGGCATGGAATCTCTGGACATTTCTCCTATTTCTGGTCCTGATGAATATAAGATTGGACTTCTTTCAGAGTGGGACAGATGGTGATGAGACATTGGGAACCTTAGGGCAGCTTTCTATTTTTACCTAAATAAATTTTACCATCAGACCTCATCCTCCTTTGTGGGCCCCCAAAAGTGCTTATCTTGCAACACCTTCACTTGTGACAAGGGTGACTCTCTATCACTGCTCATAAATGAATCATCGTCAGAGAATGTTTGTTTCTGCAATGTGGAGTCACATACCTCGTTGTATATGCAGAAATGTACATTTCTTTCCCGCGCATGTTATTAAGTCAGCCCTGGAAACTGAACCAGCTGAATTTGTTGGGGTTGAGTATAATTTACCTTCAGATGGGTAGGCTTTGCTAATTCAGAGTCCTGTGAACAGGAATAGATGCATGTGAACAAGGTACAGTTTGTTCTTGGGTACTTTTGAGAGATGAGAGATTTTCTTGAGGAAGAGATTCTATGTTGAGTCTCTGAGTGTCCTGTGTGTGAGCATTAGAATGTGTGGTGACACCTTGTCCAATCACTCACCTTCCACAGAAGGTTCAGAAGTTGTAAAATTAGAAAGATCAGGGCTAAGCAGGAATTCTTGGTGTTCATAGGTTCCATGTGCTACAAAGAACAGGAGTATTTGCTCTTGCAGAAGGTGAAAAGATATTAATTACAACTCAGCTCAAGGCAATCCAATATCCTTCAACAGGAAGGAGTATTCAACAAGGAAAAATGATGGAACCAATTTAGGGAGAACAAAGGGAAATAAAATGAAGTTGGAAGAATATGAGAACTCCAAGAAGGAGAAGGCTCCCATAGTTGCTATGTATCTGACATAAGCCTCTGTACACAAAGGTGATTAAGACTTCTAAAGAGATGCTGTGATCCAAATAAAATGGAACATAAGAATAAGAGCTACAGAAGACTTTGGTCACAGATGACAGAGAGGAAGAACAGATGAGTCAGGGCTGCTTGTGACTCCTGACAGATGGCTTCAAAGAGCCGGGCTTGGCCACTCAGAGGACAGAAGACAACCCTGGTTCAACCTCCTCATTTATACATGAGGAACAGAGGGACTCCTGGAGGAGTCATGTGAACTGAATGGGATCAAACCTTTACTCCCAAATCCATGCTAATTCTTCTCACCAAAACTGCTTTGGTTTACCAATTGCACTTATGAAAAGATACTTTTAATGTGCATGTACATCAAATTTGAAGTTATATGGAAACTGGGCAGCCCAGGGTCCTGCCACCTGCTGCCATGTATAAGCATAACATGAAGATTTGTGGGGAAGGAAAGAGGTTTTCATTATCCAAACTTGAGGGGGACTGGAAGCATTCCTGCTCTGAGCCAACCTCTTCTTCAAAGCACAGAAAGTCAGCTACCCCCAGGATCAGTCAGTGTCCAGACACCTTGTCCCATCTTATCTGCCTTTTTTAGTCCCATGGCAGCTACACAAACAGGTCTCCATCTTTGAGCATTCTCTTTCTCTCTCTTTCTCTTTCTCTTTCTCACACAAATTTGTGGGTTCCTGAGTCACCATCACCCCACAGCTTTCTCTCTCTCTCTCTCAAGGTCTGGGGTACACTGCCAGACCACTCCAGATGGCCATGCAGGGAGAGCTCCATCTGTGGAACTCCAGTGCCTGAGGCTGCCTGTGCCCCTGGAGCTGAGGAACTTCCCTGGCCTATGCCTCTCTCAAGGCAAGAGAGTGGAGGCAGTCCAGGACTCATGTGGTGTGCTGCACAGGGTTGCAGCACCCCAGGGGCTGGCACCCAGTAAGGCACACATTTATTGTACACATTGCAGTGGGACTCTGTCTCTGCAAGCTGGCGCCTGGCTGTGCAAGGCAAAAAGCCCCATGAGTCCTGAGTAGGCCTAGCATTTGCCAGCCCTTCAAGTGCTCGGAGACCCCACTCCATCTGCGGTGAGGAGAAAGCCAAAATACAAGCAGAACAAGCTTCTGCATGTGTTCTATTTTTAAAGCCAGCTCTCCAAACTCCTTGCATGGCAGAAGTGTTTGGCCTTTCAACCCGTGTGGTCCAATGTCAGCCTATTTTCCAGCTGTCATTTTTGGCAAGATCTCCAGTCACTCACAGGAGCACCGGGTCTTGGCTCAGGGTGGGGTGTCACGCACCCTGCTGCAGCTTGCTGATCTCCACCATACACATGTGTTTTGGTCTTTGCACCCTGTGCAGCCTCAGTACAAGCTCCCTCTGGCTGTGTCATGAGCTGCTTGGCTGCCAGGGCTGTGCATGCTGACCACTGACCGTTTACTGCTGCCTCAGGCAGCAACCTTTTCCCAAAGCCCCTCCCCTCTCCAGGAAGGCACTGGCTCTGACAGGCTGATGCTTTAATCCTCAGCCCACTTTTGGGGGTCCCTCTGGGGAAGTACAGGGTCTTCTATTAATTCGAGGATCCCTTCCCCTGCTCCCCAGAGATCTGGCCTGACCACCCTGTTACAATATCATCTTAACTTCAGTAACACAAAATCCCTGCTCCTGTACAGCTGTCACCATGTCCTTTCAATTATTGATATCAATCAGTAACTGAACAGACAACTAATTGTTGTTTTATGCATGTAGAAAACAAAATGTGGAGTTACAAACTAAAGTTACAATACTACTAGCTTTTAGACTGATATTTTTTACTGTATTAGTCTCAAATCATGTAGAAAACAAGAAGTATTTCTAAGCTGTTTTTACAATAATACTAATTTTTATAATTGCCTATGTATTTACTTTTACTGCATCTTTATTTCTTCATACAACTTGAGTTACTGTCTAGTGTCTTTTCATTTCAATTGGGAGGACTCCCTTCAGAATCTCTTGAAGGGCAGGTCTAATGTTAACAGCTCCCTCAACTGTTGTTTATCTGGGAATATTAAAATTTCTTTCTCACTGTTGAATAACAGTTTGTGGGATATGAGATTCTTGATTGATACGTTATTTTGTTTGTTTGTTTCAGCACTGAATATATCAGGCTTTTTTGCCTTCCAAAGTTTCTAAGGAAAAATATGCTGATATTCTTACTGAGAATCCTTTGTATGTGCCAAGTTGCTTCTCTTGCTGTTTCAGGATTCTTTCTTTGTCCCTGTGTTTTGACAGCTTGATTATAATGTTGATGTAGATGCCTTTGAATTTATTCTACTTGAATTTATTGAGCTTCTTGGAACTTTGTATTCATGACTTCCATCAAATTTGGGAAGTTTTTAGCCATTATTTTTTCAAATAATCTCTCTGCCCCTTTCTTTCTTCCTTTTCCTTCTGGGATGTCCATTGTAAGTATGTTGATTCTCTTGGTCCTTAATCTTTGGTCACTCTATAATTTTGTTTTTCTATATATTCCACAGACTCGATAATTTTCATTGTTTTATCTCCAAGTTTGCTGAGTTTTTCTTCTGCCCACTCAAATCCACCTTTTATCCTGCTAATAAATTTACTTGTTATTTTGTTTTTCAGCTCCAGAATTCTTTTTAGTGTCTTTTAGATTTTCTGTTTATTTATATTTATATTCTGTGCATACATTTTTTAAAATTCTGTACATTTTTCTTTAGTTGTTGGAGCATCTTTAAGCAAGTTTTAAACTTTCATAGTAATAGTAGATCCAGCATCTGGTCTTTCTCCAGGAACATCTCTTTTGGCTTAATTTTTTCTCCTGCTTCTTTTTATTCCTTAAGATTGTGTTGTTGTGTTATTGTTGAAAACTGGGCATTTCAGTCTAATAACGCAGTAACTGGGCTTTCCCAGGGCTTGCTGTTTGTCTGATTTTGTTTGTTCAATATTCCAGGCTATGTGCTGGGGATGACCCTAAGGTAACAAGCTAAAGTCTTCTCTGGTCTTCTGAGATTGTGCCTTCCCTTGGATATGTGTGGTGACTTTCTAAGTGTCTCCATATATTTAGTTGTTTTTGAATACTCTACTTCTTAAATATCTGGTCCCCTAAAGGGAAAATGAGAAAAATGAAAGGGGTGGAGATAAGTCCTCTGGAAGTCACTGCCTCTGGAAGGGTAGAGGTATGCAATAATGGAGGGTGTGCAGTAAGGCTGCTGGCCTCTTCATCTGCTCTTCTGTGATAAGAAGCATAAATTAGTTATCAGAACACGGACGCTGATATCTGGAAGAAGAGGTGCTTATTGCCCACTCTTTTTCCTGTCAGCTGCATGCAAGGTGCTCTTGGAACATGTGCACAGCTGCCTGCCTCGGGTCTTGGAATTGGGAATGAGGAGCCACCACTAAGTTAAGAGCTGAAATGAACTGAAACTAACCTCAATTTAGTGTCCCAGCATTCCCCTAGAAATTGCAAGCCTTCAATAGACTAGGGTTCCAAAACAGTTACATCAGACGGATTCTGGTGCTTTCTACTCCACCACCTTCCCACAGTCTTTATTCAGGCTGATTAGCTTAAAAAAACAAACAGGAAATAGTAAGTGTGAGGGAAGATGTGGAGAAATTGGAACCCTTACACATTGCTGGTGCAGCCACAATAATACTTTGATGGTTCTTCAAAAAGTTGGACATAGAATTATCATGTGATATGGCAATTCCACCCCTAGGTATATACCTGAAAGAATTGAAAACAAGTACTGAGACACATACAAATTTTCATGATAGCACTGTTTATAATAGCCAAAGTTTGAAACAACCCAAATGTCATGAATAGGTGAATGGATAATCAAATTTTAGTATATACATATGATGCAATATTATTCAGCCATAAAAAGACATAAAATAATAATAAATGCTACAGTGTGGATTAACACTAAAAAATATGCCAAATGAAAGAAGACAGAAATAAAAGGTTACATATTATATAACTTTATTTTTATAAAATATTCAAAGTATGTAAATCCAAAAGAACGGGAAGTAGATAGCTGATTTCTAGAGTTGGGAGAAGGGTAAGGGGAAATGGGTAGGAATTTTAATATAGTGTGATCAAAATATTTTGAAACTAGATAGAGGTGGTAATTGTGCAACATTGCAAATATACTGAATGTACACTGATTATTCACTTTAAAGTGATTAAACTTCTGTTATATAAGTTTCACTTCAATTTTTAAAAATGGAGGATTCAGCAGTTACAGAACTTCTGTTCTAGCAGTCACGAACCCTGGTCAATAACGAAACATGTTACTGATAGTCTTAATTTGAAGAAAAGAGCCTATTTTATGGATATCTGAAAGATATTCTGCTAAGCACACTATTTATCATGGTTAACAATACATCTTAGAATACTTCAGGTTAAAAGGGAGAGTCCTCCAGAGCACAGTTCTCAGGCTGCAGCAGAAACTCCTTCCCCTTGATTCTTGCTTCCATTAGCTGTCTCCTCGGCATAACTTTTGCTGCCCACAGCACCCTGATGTGTGTGTGGGCTGTGGGTGTTCCCAATCCAGCAAACAGAGAAACTGAGACTCAGCTCCGTGGTCACTGTTCCTGGTTCAATTTATTGTCTCCATGGAAAACTTAATCATCAAACCAGTGACAGAAAAAATAATTGCTATTTGGTCAACTAGAAATGTAGTCTAGAAGTAATGTAAGAACTAGTGGCTAAATTCATATGCTAATTGGTGGTCAAGGAAAATGTACTGGCATAAGAAATTAAAAAACCCTGTCAGCTGATCACTTATATCACAGCTGGCACAGGTCATGACACTTCAGATTTTTCCACTTTTATGGTGAAAGGATGCCTCTGTCTGCATTGTAAATAGCACAAAAATACACAAACTACAGCCCTTGGCTACCCTACATTGATTAGATAAGACCTTCGACTGACCTCCCTTCCCAACAGGGTTTCAAACAGTTGTTCCAAACTAAACGTGTCAAGATCAATCCTGGAAACATCACTCTCCACAGCTCACCGTGTGTTTCACTATGACCTGGTCCACAGATGTAACACAACTCCTGAATCCACACTTGACTGTTACAGACTTGTAGCTTTCTTAGAGTGCACAGCTCGTTCATCTACCCCTCCAACTAGTTCTTTCAAAAATAAAGTTATTTCTGCTGACTTTGAAATGACTTCCTTTGACGTTCCTGTACCATTGTTGATCATTTACCACTATGAATAGAGATAATAGCTTACTAAAATGTTAACTTGGTTCTAAGAAAGGTGTATTTTCTTGCATCAGATTGTTCATCTGCTGATTGGAAGGTTTTCATCTTACCGTTCTCACTACTGCGTGGGCTGGCCTGCCTGCCAGGAATCTGGAATCCACAGGCATTGCATTGGCACTGGCGTCAGCATTTATCAGGGTAATTAGGACAGTGTGGTAAAAATGAGTTTGGGTTGTCTCTGTCGGGGATTAATTTCCAATGAGGTAGTAAAAGACAGGAAGGGAGAAGTGAGAACCAGAGCTCATTCTAACAACGAGTGCTGCATCAGGGTGGGGTCTTAGGTAAAAACTGCATTTTGGCAGAATAGGAATTAGTTACTGGAAAGGCTGAAGGACAAAACTTGGTAAACAGGAATGAGAAAGGGCTATTAAATCAGACAACAGCTGAAAGCCTGCTACAACCTGAATCTGGTGAGGATACTCCTGTCTATCACCAAACCCTGGCTGCCAAAGTCTGTCCCCTCCCTGCTGTCATTACTACTTTCTACCTTGTACCCTAATAGTGCCTCCACACCTTTCCCACTGCTCTGCTGCCCACACCTGCCCCAGAATTAGCTGCATATAGCTCCTCATTACTGGATTACAAGCTCCCAATTCACAGTGCAGACCAGTGTTTCTGACTACTGGTTCCCGGGTCCTAAGTCCTCTCCCTAGCATCAGGAAAATCAGAGACACACAAATACACAAAATAATAAAATGCCTGGCACTTCAGCTTCTATAGTAGGAAGCAGGCTCTTCCTTCAGGTAGTAGGGAATTCTGGGTATTTCTCAGATGTGGGAAGAGAGTGCAATGCTGGACATCCAAAGAAGGTGGATGCTAAATATCCACATAATACTCTTTTTGGAGGTACAACATGATATAGAGGTATATACTAGGGAGTAAAGGGAATCAAGAAATCCACCTGTTTCAACCATGTAACTTTTCCCCAAAAAGGATCTTTT
This sequence comes from Anoura caudifer, assembly GCA_004027475.1. Classification (NCBI taxonomy): domain Eukaryota; kingdom Metazoa; phylum Chordata; class Mammalia; order Chiroptera; family Phyllostomidae; genus Anoura; species Anoura caudifer. The sequence continues at coordinate 7,692 of PVKU01011508.1, read as the reverse complement.
CTTCATGTCCAAAGTAAGACAAGTAAGACAAAGTATAATTAGTTAATAAATTAAATACTGCAACTCTGGATGATATCCATTTTCTCACTAATTCTGTCATGTTAGTAGTTCAATAGTTTATTACCTATGGATTAAAATATAATGTTAAAATCTTCAACACAGCCTTTATGAAATAATAAGAGAAAGGGAGAGAGGAAATAAGAAAAGTAATTCTGATATATGAATATATATGTGCTTAGGTGAGAAAAACTTATGTAGATGCTACAATCCTCATTTTTTACACCAGTAATAAGGCCATATTTGTTTGGCTAACCACACTGTGGTTAGCCAAAACCTCAGCTAGCAGGGATTCTTCACTACGTACAGCAATGTCATTATGAAAGGAATCTGAGCCAAAGATATTTTGTCCAGATTGGGTTGTTGTGAAAAATCCAGTAATTCTTACTACTTGATTTGGTAGACTAGGCTGCAATATAGTAGATCACCTGGAGTTTCTTTCAAACTCCTCTCTCTGCCACTACAAGTATCAACCTTATTTTCTCTCGACAACCAGAATCAGTCACCTCAACCAACATCAAAATCCCCATCTCTTTTATTTGTTGCCCATTTACTAATTAGTAAGAAAAACCTGAAATGATCCGGTATCAATTTCAGCTTCCAATTCAATGGAGCTACTTTGTGTTCCCTGGTGGAAAGAAATATCCTGAAAATCAGAGAGAATCATGTGGTTGAGCCCACGTAAAGCCTCCACTCATGTCAGAATGTCCACTGGTCAGGAATCCACTGAGAAAGTGCTAAGGGATTAAGGGTTGAGTGACATTCACAAAGCCATATGCTTTGCCTCCCTGATTAAAAACATCCTCCATAACTGAGGGCTTTGGGGACAATATCCATATAAAATATAAATTACATCCATATAGAATATAGAATACTTTGGCCCTTTTCAAAAACCCCATCTTCAAAATCCTTCCTCAGGTCTCTTTGTCACCAAGCATCCAATCTCATTCCATGTTTCTCTCACCCAAGAGAACTAGTAGCAAAAATCAGTGCTTGTTGTAGATCCTTAAGTAATCTCTCTTTCCAGGCAAAACACTCTTCATATATTACACACAGGGAAGGCAGTCACTTTTACTGTGTTTCAGTACCACCCAAACTGAGACTGTAGATGTACAGAAGCCAGTTTCTGGAGTTCACATATCATACAAGGTCTTCTACGATTAAGACTAAGCTTGTTTTCAATCAACTGGTTATAGAGAATTCCCAATAAAACTAGGAGAATGTAGGTTGCTTTGGGGTATTCCAGGATGAAAGTTATTGCACTTATTTGTGATGTTATTACAGGTTTTTTCCTCAGTGGTACCTGCTGTTCCCTTTATGCCAGAAATTCTGGGTTTTCGAAATGACTTAAGTCTGGAAATCAGCTGAAGAGTTATGACTGTAATGGTGGTTTGAATCAGGTCTCTGTGTACCACATCAGGTAGTTTTGGAAGTGTCCAATTTACTTTTTGAGGTTGTGAGCTGCCTCATGTCACTGTTTTAAGAGACTTCCAGATCTCTGAGGTGCCACTAAGGCCAACTAACATGCTTGAACTAGCACACTGAATCAAATGTAAAATTACATTCTGTTCTCCTAAGACTGACATCTCCAAATGCATTTACAACCTCTTCTTCATTCTTTACCACGGTCGAGAGGTACACTAAGCCTTCTCTTCCTGGGTTAGATATTGTAATATACCCTTCATGCTATGCTGATGTATATGCCTCTAGTTATTGGTTTGGAGGTAAGAGAGCATGATACACATTAACTTTGCCTTTCAGGACATCATTACTCTTTTCAAAAATTAGCTAAAGTTTTGATGGATAAGGGAAACTGGATTCTAGGTTGATAAGAGAGGCTCAGCAGATCTTTGACTAATCCAAGTCTCATGGCACCTCCTTTATGTTCTGTTCCAGTTCATTGTTACTCACTATTTCTCAATCAGTTCAACTGCGAGAGTTGAGGTTTTTGTTATTGTATATTTTATTTTTTAGCATAGTTCTAGCGTCCCTGGTTTTAAATAGGAGATAGGTAAGCATTTAGAAGTAAGTCTGCCAATTTCTTTCCTAAGCTGTTGAGAGACTGAATAGAACTCTGGCCCATAATCTGCAATAACCAGTCCAGGAAGTCAAACCACAATCTCTGTAGTAACCAGCCCAAAGGAGGCAGGGCTTGATCAGTAACCAATAGCTTCCCTAATATTTGCCCATTGCCTTCAATTGGTATTTTATTCCGTATAAATTTTGGTGATATTTTAATTAGTTTTTTTTTCCTTTTGCTACTGAGTGTTGTAGCAAATTCCTATCCTCAAATACTGGTTGGCTTTTCACTGCCTTCAGCCCCAACCAGCACAGATAATCTCAGATTGCCTGATTGTTATTAAAGTTTACAACCATTTCTGTGTTTATCAGGCTTCTGTCTCTAGCTGATTCTAGAGGGGAAGAGAAGAGGAGGGGAGAAGAGAGGAAAGGTGAGGAAAATGAAACAAAATTAAGAAGAGGATATTTGAACAGCTAGAGAACCAGGCATGGAAAGTGGGCAATAATGAGGAAAGTTAGAAGCAATCGATGTTATACTCCCTACCTTTTCCTTCCATCTTCTCCCAAGAAAAGGGAAGAAGATGTTCAGTGAAGGCACTGCTCCTGCCCACCATTAGCAATGGACACAAGACACCATAGCTGTACCACTGCCACCAGTGACTGGAAACCCAGTGTTGTCACTGCTGGTCATTCCTGTCCCCCACCTCATCCTCTAATTCCTGATTCAGATCTATGGCTGACACTTCTGATTGGTGAAACAGCACTCTTCACATGGCCATGCTTAAGCTACAAGGAAAAGAAAATCTGTAGGTGGAGTTTCCAGCTTCCAGAAGGTTAGGCTAGGTTTGCTTTACATACAGACATATAAGGTAGCAAATTTTCAAACATAAGGGTTCAGATTCCAGATAAACCACCACCAACAACAAAAAAGGACAAATGTCTATTACAAGGGGGTAAGGGGAATCATTTAATTTCTTGTGTTGAGGAAGCCAAAGATCATATGAACCAGAACTGGAACCAAATCCACTTATATCCAACAGCATGAAGTTCTGGACATCAGCAAGTGTTACCCTCAGGGTAAGAAGGAAATAGATGGACAATTCTTTAAAAAACAAACAAACAAACAAACAAACAAACAGTAAGTACTTTGACTATAATATGCTGATGGCTTAAGTTACATCATCCAGAGCTTTCCCACATTGTTCATCATTTGATGACAAAATGAAACATACCAGTCTTTTGATTTTGTTTTTATTTCTCAGTCTGGAACAAAGATATATGTTTGCTTTCAGGTGATTGATCTGATATGCCCTTCTTGTGTCTTTTTCCTCTTGTTTTTTCTATGCATTATTATTTCTATAAATAGGGTCTATTTTAGAAATTTATTATTCCCTCACTTTAAAAAACATTGTACCATTTCTTTTTTTAATTTAATTTTGTTTATTTGTCCCCATAATAAAAGAAATGACAGATAATGATTAGGAATGTGCTCTAGGCATTGTGCCAAGTGTTTGGCCCGCATATTTTCTTTTTTCTTTTCTCTTTTCTTTTCTTTTCTTTCTTTTCTTTTCTATTATATTACTGTTATCTGCATTTAACCTCCACCACTCCCCCACCCACCCCAGCCATCCTCATCTCCTTCCCCTGATTCCACCCCCTTGGTTTTGTCCATCTGTCCTTTATAGTTGTTCCTGAAAACCCATCCACCTTTCCCCCCATTATCCCCTCCCACCTCCATTCTGCTTACTGTCAAATTGTTCTTAATTTCAAAATCTCTGGTTATATTTTGCCTGCTTGTTTGTTTTGTTAATTAGGTTCCACTTAAAGGAGAGAACATATGGTATTTTTCTTTCACCACTTGGTTTATTTCACTTAGCATAATGCTCTCCAGTTCCATCCATGCTGTTGCAAAGGGTAGGAACTCCTTCTTTCTTTCTGCTCCACAGTATTCCACTGTGTAAATGCACCATAGTTTTCTGATCCATTCATTTACTAATGGGCACTTCAGTTGCTTCCAATTCTTGGCTATTGTAAATTGTGCTGCTATGAACAATGAGGTGCATAGGTTCTTTTGGATTGGTGTTTCAGGATTCTTAGGGTATAATCCCAGCAGTAGAAGTGCCATGTCAAAAGGCAGTTCCAATTTTAGTTTTCTGAGGAAATTCCATACTGTTTTCCATAGTGATTGCACCAGTCTGCATTTCCACTAACATTGCACAAGGTTTCCCTTTTCTCCACACCCTCTCAAACACTTGTTGACTTATTTATGATGACCATTCTCACCACTGTGAAGTGGTATCTCATTGTGGTTTTAATTTGCATCTCTCTAAGGCTAGTGATGCTGAGCTATTTTTCATTTGTCTCTGGTCCCTCTGTATGTCCTTCTTGGAGAAGTGTCTGTTCAGGACTTTTGTCCATTTTTTAATTCGGTTGTTTGCCTTCCTGGAGTGGAGTCATGTGAGTTCTTTACATATTTGGGAGATCAAACCCTTGATTTGGGAGATATCAATGTCAAATATGTTTTCCCATACAGTTGGTTCTCTTCATTTCAATGCTCTTTAGCCATGTAGAAGCTTTTTATTTTGATGAGGCCCCATTTGTTTATCTTTCTTTTATGTCTCTTGCTTGAGGGGACATATCAATGAAAATATTGCTGCATGGAATATTTGAGCTTTTTTTTTGCCCATTTTTTCCTCTAGGGCTTTTATAGTGTCATGACATATCTATGTCTTTTATCCAACTTGAATTTATTTTTGTATATGGTGTAAGTTGGTGGTCAAGTTACATTTTTTTACATGTAGCTGTCTAGGTCTCCCAATACCATTTGTTGAAGAGGCTATTTTTACTCCATTTTATGCTTCTTGCCCCTTTGTCAAATAGTAATTGACCATAGAGACTTGGGTTTATTTCTGGGCTCTCTAATCTGTTCCACTGATCTATGTGTCTCTTCTTATGCCAGTACCAAGCTGTTTGGATTACAGTAGCCTTATAATACAGTTTGATATCAGGTGTTGTGATCCCTCCTATTGTTCTTCTTTCTCAAAATTGCTGAGGCTATTTGGGGTCATTTATGGTTCCATATAAATTTTTGAAGTGTTTGTTCTACACCTGTGACATATGTCATTGCTATTTTAATAGAGATTGTGTTGAATCTATAAATTGCTTTTGGTTGTATGGCCATTTTAATGATGTTAATTCTTGCAATCCATGAACATGGTACATATTTCCATTTGTGTCTTCCTTAATTTCTTTCTTCAGTGTTGTGTAGTTTTCTGAGTACAGGTCTTTTACTTCCTTGGTTAGGTTTATTCCTAGGTACTTTATATTTCTTGTTGCTATATCAAATGGGATTTTTTTCCCTGATTTCTGTTTCTGATATTTCATTGTTGGTATACAAAAATGCCTTTGATTTCTGAATATTGACTTTGTATCCCACTGTTTTGTCAAATTCACTTATTAGGTCAAAAGTTATTTTGGTGGAGTCTATATGATTTTCCATGTACCTTATCATGTCATCTGCAAACAATAACAGTTTTGCTTCATCCTTTTTAATTTGGATGCCATTTATTTCTTTTTCTTGTTTGATTGCTGTGGCTAGGACTTCCAATACTGTGTTGAATAGGAGTGGTGAAAGCAGATAGGATGTCTTGTTCCTGATCTTAGTAGGAAAGCTTTTCGTTTTTGCCCATTGAGTATGATGTTGGCTGTAGGCCTCTCATATATGGCCTTTATTATGTTGAGGAATAATCCCTCTATTCCCACTCTGCTGAGTGTTTTTATTATGAATTGGTGCTGTACCTTATTAAATGCTTTCTCCACACCTATTGATATGATCATGTGATTTTTGTCTTTTCTTTAGTTTATGTGATGTATTATGTTTATTGATTTGTAAATATTGTACCATCTTTGCATACCTGGGATGAATCCCACTTGGTCATGGTGTGATTTTTTAAAATGTATTGCTGGATGCAGTTTGCCAATATTTTGTTGAGTATTTTAGTGTCCATGTTCATCAGTGAAATTGGCCTGAAGTTTTCTTGCTTTCTTATTTCTTTATCTGATTTTGGGATAAGGATGATGCTGGCTTCATAAAAAACGTTTGGGAGTCTTCCATCTTCTTGAATCTTTTGGAATAGCCTGTGAAGGATAGGAGTTAGCTCTTCCTTAAATGCCTTGTAAAATTCTTCTCTAAAACCATCTGGTCCAGGGTTTTTGTGTGTTGGGAATTTTTTGATTACTGCTTCAATTTTGTCAACTGTTATTAGTCTGTTCAGGCTTTCTGCTTTTTCTTCCTTCAGTTTGGGAAAATCATATTCTTCTGGAAATTTGTGCATTTCACCAAGGTTTTCAAATTTCTTAGCATATAGTTCTTCATAGTAATTTCTTACAACCCTTTGTATTTCTGTGGTATCAGTTATAATCTCTCCTCTTTCATTTCTGATTGTGTTTTTTGGGGTCCTCTCTCTTTTTTCCTTTATCAGTCTGCTTAAAGGCTTGTTGATTTTGTTTGTCTTTTCAAAGAACCAGCTCCTGGATTTATTGATCCTTAGGATTATGCTTTTAGTCTCTATGTTGCTTAATTCTGCTCTGATCTTGGTTATTTCCTTCGTTCTACTTGCTCTGGGCTGTCTTTGTTGTTGTTCCTCCAGTTCTTGCAGGCATAGGGTTAGGTTGTTTGAAATGTTTCTATCTTTTTTAGGTAGGCCTGTATCACTATGACCTTCCTTCTCAGGACTGCCTTTGCTGTTTCCCATAAGTTTTGGATTGTTGTGAGTTCATTTTCATTTGCTCCAGAAATTTTTTGATTTCTTCTTTGATCTCATTCTTGACCCATTCGTTGCTTATTAGCATGCTATTCAATCTGTATGAGTTTGAGTGTTTTTGATTTTTTTCCTTGAGGTTGGTTTCTAGTTTCAGTCACTTGTGTTCAGAGAAAATACTTGATATGATTTCAACTTTCTTGAATTTGTTGAGGCTTGTTTTGTGTCCCATCATGTGGTCTATCTTTGAAATTGTTCTATGTGCATTTGAAAAGAATCTACATTTTGGTTCTTTGGGATGAAAGGCTCTATACATATCAGTTAAGTCCTTTTGATCTAGGACATTGTTCAATGCTGCAATATCTTTGTTGATATTTTGTTTGGAAGATCTATCCATTGCTGATCATGGGGTGTTGAAATTCCTTACAATAATTATGTTGTTGTCAATACCTTTCTTGAAGTCTTCCAAGATTTTCCTTATATATTTGGGTGCTCCTATGTTGGGTGCATATATATTTACAATGTTTATGTCTTCTTGATGGATTCTTCCCTTGAGTATTATGAAGTGACATTCAGTGTCTCTTTTATGGCCCTTTTTTTTTGAAGTCTCTTTTGTTTGATATGAGTATTGCTACCCTGCCTTTTTTTCATGTCCATTTGCTTGGAATATTTGTTTCCAGCCTTTCACTATTAGTCTGTGTAGATCTTTTGTTCTAAGATGGGTCTCTTGTAGGCAGCATATGTGTGGGTCATGATTTCTTATCCATTTAGTTACTGTATGTCTTCTGATTGGAGCATTGAATCCATTTACATTGAAGGTTATTATTGATATGTACTTATTCATTGCCATTTTTTT